>CABIKL010001804.1:0-14178 GCA_902196195.1 Aptinothrips rufus
GGGGGGGGGGGGGGGGGGGGGGGGGGGGGGGGGGGGGGGGGGGGGGGGGGGGGGGGGGGGGGGGGGGCGGGTCACTCGCAGTGACACTCCGTGAGCATCGCGCCGAGGAGAGTGGCGCTCCCGGCGCTCCCCGCGCCAAAACAACCCGGAATGCAAGACGGAGGGGAGGAGAGTGGAGGGGAGGGGGTCCAGTCGACTGCCTCCGCGATGACTGTGCCACGAGGGCTGCCAGGGGCACGCCCGTGATGTTCAGTACACGGGTCGCGTCGTGTCGTGTGCACCGCACGGGGCGCGGCTGACTCGCTGACTCGCGGATAAGGATGTGGGCCTTGCTCGGATCGTCGTCGCCCGCCCTGGAAGGACCGGACCGCAGACAGAGGAGTCATCGGTCTGGTGCTCGGGTGCTGCCCGCCCCGCCCCGCCCCGCCCCGCCCCGCCCCGCCCCGCCCCGCCCGCACCCTCCCACCCGGCCCACCCCAGAACCCGGGCTGACCGTTAAAACGAAAGCAAGCCGCTTGCAAGCAGGAACCACAGGCTCGGTACCGGGAAAAGACAGCGGGTTGGGCCCATCCCAATAAGAAATAAATGGTCGAAACGATGTCAAAACGATGACATCAAAAACGACGTGGGTCATAGGCTGCCTCCTGCGATGTGTCTTCCGTTTCAACCGACGGGTCTGGTCCGTGAGTCCTTGAAATTCAGGAAAAGGGGGATGACGCTACTGCCTTTCCTAGGGGCCTTGAATTTCAAAACTGTTTTCACCGTGCAATCTCCATTTACGTAGGTGTGGACAGGAATGCATTTATAGGTAGATTCTCGCAGATTACCCGGATCTTACATGGGCACTCCACGAAAATCAAATGAGAATTACGTGAAAGCACTAAAGGAATTCAACATGATTACATTCCAAGTGCACACATCATGACGTGTGGGTGACCCACTCCTTAGTTTCAACAAAGCAATCAAACTCGTCCCTCACTTTATCTTCTCAAGCAAGATCAGTACTGTGGACTCCCGAACTGCAGATCATTGAGCCCAGAAAACAAGGAAGCAGATGACGTCAAATAGGTCAAAGGGATGGGACTTCCCTTTCCGTCACTGCGACCTTACTTTAGATGGCAAAGAAATACCGCTGAACATCATTTCGAGGTCTTCATGACCAATGCGCCCACGGAACAGTCACTCATCGTGATCTCAAGATGAGCGTTTTGACGTTCATAGTGAGGTCACTGAGAGCAATGAAAGCGCAATAATGGATGGTTAGTTACTTTTACGATCGTTTCGTAAGCAATTATTGTACCTTCACCTTCCCCATCGCCTTCGGTGCCATTCGGTGCAGTATGCATCCGAAACGTTGTAACCCCACTCTACATTACCGTTAGTGTAAACTATTTTCACGATATTTGGGGTACAACGGAGCAACCTTTTTCGCAGTATGAATAACTACTTGTCCTTTTGAGATCTGTTGAGCTTGAGACGAAATCCTACCCTAGCCAAGAGATGCTCTCGCGTTGTCTTTTCACCCCAAGATGTTGCCTTAGGAAGGGAAGTCCCAGCACCAATCATTAGCACTGAAATCACCGCTGGCCCGTCGAAGGATGTGGGACTCGCCCCAAGTTGAACGCTGGTCGCTCGCAGGCGGGGCGGCGGGCAATGCTGATGGTTCTGGTAGCCGGGCCCGGGCCGGGTGTCGGATAGCTCACCTGGTTCCGGGATATATCCTCGCTGTGCAACTGCTGGGAGCCGCTGTCACTCTGATGTGGACAGGAGGAGTCCTGCCCTGCCTCGGGACACGCCGCGGGCCGCGGGTGGGACTCTCGCCACCCCGCCCCCTCCTCCCACGCGCCCTCCCCTCCCCACGTCATCAGTCATTCCATTGCCAAAACAAACGGGTCGCTCCTCCGCGCTCCGCCGCGCCTCAGGACTGCCCTGCCCTGTCCAGACCCCACACACATTAGTTCCGACAGAATGCGACGCTCTCCCTCACAGCACAGGCTGCTCCGCGGTGCTCGACAGACTGACATGACATGTGTGAGTGGAAGTTGGTCTTATTTCCGATCTCAGTCTGCATACTACAGATATATGCAGGGTTGTAGCAAGAGCGCGGTTTTCAAATTCCCTGATGTCTCCCTGATGAACCCCTGCGCCACGAGGAGGCTCGTATCCACCGCGTACAACGGAGTCTACACACCTCACCGCGCGTTTGCACGCTTGGCTTTGGTCCTCATGAATGACTGAAGACGCAGCTTCAATATCATCAGTCCTTGTTGGTAATGTGCAATTTGTTAAATAATTTTGACTGCGCTATCAGCTACATGCTGTCTTTATAATGAGAAGGAATTCAATATTGGGTGACTGGGTTGAATAAATTAAGAGAGAAAATTCTTATAGCAACAAATTTAGTTTATTAGTAATCTGTGAATTTTTGAAGTTTCATTTCCTGACATCAATTTTACTTTAAGTTACATGTGTCCAGTTACAGCTAGTGAGTATGTTTTAGGTGCAAAACATGTATGCATGATGCCCTACCAAACCTTAATGTCTCATACACACGATTCTTGGACGCTCCAGGCTGCCTAATGAAAGCACTTGCCTCAATCAACCCGTTGTAACATTCCTATCCAGTTAAATTCTAAATACTACACAGAAACACATATAACATTGACTACTAACAACAAATTCTTGTTTTGCAGGGAAACAGAAACAAAAGAGAAAATTCCCACTTATTTTAATTGAAGAGAACCGTGCAACATAAAAACAAAATCAGAGATGGAAAAGAATTTGCTAGCTTAATGAGAATATCAGTTGAAGTGGCTGACAACGTTGCTGTCAGATGAATGCCACATACCAAAATTTGGAGGAGAACAATTATGGAAAAGTCTTCCATCCACTTCATCTTTTACAATAAATTATTTTCATAACTAAAATGTTATAGGCTAGCACCATGTTCTGATTTTGAAATTATGATGAATGTTCTTAAAATTTCAAACATTAAATGTTGATTAACATAGATCTGAACAAATTAAAGTCTAATAATTTAGAAAGGGTGTTACAACTTGGTATGAACCATGCATACAGCTCCTCCTCCCTACCTTGCATCTTGCAAAGGAAACCAAAATAACCCCAACACAAAACATAAAAAAATAGCCTTTGACAGGTACATAAAATCACAGAACAAAGCATAATTTGATTTCCATAATTCTTTGCCACCTTCCTTTTTTGCCAGGAATGAGACGCTCCCTTGAACACCATACTGAGCTACATCCAATGCAGACAAGGCAGGAATCCAAGGTGCACAATCAAGTGCAAAACCAAACACAAAAAGAAAGAAAAAAGTAATGTAATGCTTACAAAGTAGACACAAAATCAATGCTGAACAGGCTTACTTGTTCTCATTTGGGTTAGAAGTGAGACAGAATTGGAGGTAGCTGCACTGTTAAGATCTGATTTTTAATTGGTGGTTCAACTACATATGCTTATTTTCAACAAAACACAGACAAACTTATCAAATACGTTGTAACAAGATAATTGGATCCCCTGCTAACAAAATGAAGAAAAAAATTGAAAACTTTTAAAATTTTCTTTAAAAAATTTCTTAAGTGCTACTTTCTTTGGTAAGCACATGCATTTCAAAAATGCAGAGAGCATTTTCTTTTATCACCGGATAGAATTGCCACTGTAAAGGCATAATTTAGATTAATAAGAGTAACACAAACCTCTGTAAAAAGACAGCAGGATCACGAAGTTACTTGTCACAAACGTTTCACTTAAACACAACCTAAGGATCACATCACAAAGGTTAGATTGAACCTTTCACTTCATACGTGTAATACAATCTTAACTAACATATGGGTACAATCAGGCAAATACAAACCATTTTATGGTATCAAAACGTTTAAATGGATTTAATCGACTAAATAAAAATTTGAAACAATTGTATGGTGTACATACAGTGTGCCAGACTAGCACTGGAGTACAAAACAAATACAGAAAGGAGCAATTTCTTCCTCCTGATTTTGCACATGCCTATAAACAGGTAACAACACCCTGCTGCTACCACTCGGACCAGAGCTTTGCATGTTCACAATAGCATTGCTACTGGCCCAAGAGCAGGGAGCAGGCTCTACATATCACAAACTTTCGCCTTACTCCTGGCATTGCTCAGGCAAACTCACTATTAGACTTTTGAACTTAGCACGAATTTGACAGCTGGTAATTTTTCTTTTGACCCATACTTAAAAGCAGTTCATCGTGGAATTTAACATGACATGCAAGGTTTACAAGTGGCTGCACTGTCATAAATGCATTCGATGAGCATGAAACACAACAAAATTCACATTTCCATAGAATGTTTAAATACACATAAATTGAAACCATCTAACAACATCAAAGAATGTTTCATCTACACACAGATCTATTCCTTTTTTTACTTAGGAAAAACAACAAAAGTGTTCTTACTGTATACATACGACATGTACATACATCAAACATACAGAACATTACAAACCATTAATGAACTCTTACAAGAAAAACATTCAAGTCACATTTATCTATGTAAGTGAAAACGCAATGCACACTCTACCACAGAAGAGTGGGTCAGAAAATAATTTTAAAAGTGTTGCTATTCATGGCCAGCAATGCAAATACGACATACTGCCCTGCTTTAGTTGAATCCGTTTAGTCAGCATCCCCTATTTTTTTGCATATTGGCAAATATAACTTTGGAATGATGCAAATCTTTTAAACCCAAATATATAAAAGAAACAAAATTTAACTCAAAAATTCATAATTTTAAATTATAAAAAACATGTCCATATATTTGGTATAATTAAATATCCATAAAATTCCGAACTTTCAACATTTGAATGATTTCAATCACTTTAATGATAGACTAATTTATACAAAATAAAATATATATATAAATATTGAAATATGTTTTGAAAGCACATTTTATGCCGAATCATTAACTTGAATCTTGCGTTCTCTACAAGGATATAGCTCTGACCTCAAACTCAACTTCCAGGCCACGGCAAGCTGAGCAGACACATAGTAGTGCTGATAAGTACGGAGTCTGGACCATCATTGTCAATATCATCCATTTTCATCAAAACATTGCAAACAGGAAACCATGCGCTGCATACTTTTCTATGGCTGGAGCACTGGAGCACAAAAAGTATGAGCTCTGAGCCATATGATTTACATGTTCAAAAACACCAAAATGTTAATTGCCTTTTGGCTCAAAGCTACATTTGGCAAAATCTCATACAAAAGGAGATAAATATTTTAGGAGGTACACCTTAAAATAGTCAGATCTATTCAGCTTGACACACACTTAAAACAAATATGTTTCACTGGTTGTTACATCCAAAGGTTTGTTTGTCTACACATATACAATTTTAAAGCCTATAATGCTCAACTATGTTTGAAAAAGACCCATATTGATGTAAAAAACAACAAAAAAGACTGTCTATTTATTATATTACACCTTAAACTAAAATATACCGGTATAAAAAACTCACTCTGCTGCAGATATTAATATTTGACTGGGTTCATTCCCATAGGGCATGTAAAAAAAAAAGGGGGGAGAACTTAAAACAGATATTAAAAAAGGGATGGTTGTTCTTACACATCTACTGACAATCATGTACATAAACACAGACATTCATTCAAACTTACATTTTCAAGTACTAACATTCGCTGGCAAACGCACACAGCACAAACACATACACACTGAGTGCATGTATGCCCAAAATAATTACACATATATTTTAACACATGAAAATCGATAACAAAGTTTTCCATACTTGACAAGGGTGGGAGGGGCATAGTTTCGCCCCCAAATCACAAGGACGGACATGATTATGGTGTGGAAACACCGCTGCAAGTCCTTTTGATCTATTTTGAGCGACTTAAATGTACAGGGCAATGAAACATGACAGGGTAATGTGGCTGCAGTCCCAAGTCAAGTCCCATTTTCCAGTTCAATCTGCAATAGATGCCATTTCTGATCCCATGGCTATTTGCAAGCCAGTGCTTCACAGTCTCCATTCCTAGACGATCATGGTGCAAAAATTGGTGATACAAAAATATTTTCTCTGCAATACTATTTTGTTAAAAAATGCAATACATTATTTTCCTTTTAAAAACAAACTATGAAGTTAAAGAAAGTTGACAAACTGAAGCACTTCTAATAATTTCTCAGCCTCAGACCTGTACATAAATATAATTACCAAGCTACCACAGCTACAGACTACCTGACTACTAATGTTCACTGACTTGCATGACATTAATTCAAATACATCTCAAGTAGCAAGTGGCAATTGGCACAAACCGACTGAGCATCGCTGCCACTCCAATTACACTGAGTTGCACATCTAGCTAGGAATTACATGGCATCCATTACAAATCAAACTAACCTAGTTACGAGTTTAAAGAAGAAACATTCAGACATTCATCTACAAAAGCTAGTAGGAAATTCGCAGAATGCTAATATAAGATAATTTCACAACACCACATAACAGTGTTAATGAAAACCTCCGCATGTCTCTCACGATCTGCTTTCCCACTAATGTATTTCACAATCATCTCTTGTACTTTTTTAGTAAAATTTTCTATTTTTTCTAACACATTATATGAGTAAAGTAGCACACTGCAGACCAGGTAGGGATAGATGTAAACATATAAAGCACAGTAAGACGCTAAGTTGTGGTGATGCAACAGATAAAGCGCTGACGAATATTTTGCCTCAGATACTTTGTACCACTAGACACTTACAAACCATGATATAGTACCTAGATTGGATAGTTCTTTTGTCCAAAAAATATTTCAGGACAAAAGGTTGGATTGAAATGACCCAGGGACTGTCCTGCAAGATTTGCAATGAAACAGAAGGATAAATCTTGGACCCATTATTGAATCAGGGAGGAACAGGAAAGATTCAACCTACACAAAAGGCAGATTTTGAATACTATTAACAGACCACTCAAAATATATAAACAGTGTCGCTGTAATACTAAAATCATTGAAAATGAGGTAGATGAGGTATCATAAACAATAACTTACTATATAATCAAAGCTATCTTCCTCAGAAGACTTAAGTATAAGTTCCTGTGATGGTCATTTTCTAAAAGTTTCGGCACCGGTTTGTAAGATTAGACATAAATAACTATTATGTATGTACGAATGTGAATATATAAATGTATATATGCACAAAGAAGTACACCCGTTTAAATCCATATCAACAATAAAACCCGTAAGCAAGAGGCAATAAAACAGCCCCAACAAAAGAAATACACTGATAATAACACATTAGCTCATTACGAGCTTAAAGTGGAGAAAAGAAAAGCTAATGTGATGTATTGCAAATCCACCAGACTTTTTTAGTACGCAATACTAGTGATAGGAGATGATAGGAGCGCGGAGCGCATCTCATGACTGATTTCATTTGTACTGTCAAGTACCTTCAATGGGAGCATATTATTACAGAATATATAATTAAGTATAACATCATTCTCTTTGTCATTAATTACATGATTTCCATTCTCATCACTGTGATTATGTGATGCATGTAATAGTCAAGCTAAAGGATAACTTTTAAGAGAGGTAATTCTTCAGCCAGTGAATAACTGGAATAATGCCCTATATAACAGCCCTGATAAATATTCCTGAGGCGTTTCTTGGGTTAAGTCTGAGCAATAAATTGGAACACGCCGTCCAAGGGACGAAACACAACCATTTCCGAGCCTGTTCAAGATCAGGATGTCACAATTTGATAAAAAAGAACAGACCGCAGAGACTTGCTTGGACTAAATGTCAACAAGATAATAAAACCATGAATGGCAGTGAGTTCTTATCGCTCTACAACAGAAATTATTGTCAGCAATATTCTATTAACTTTTTGACTTTACCAGCTAATTTTTACTTAAGATGAAATTGGAGCTAACTCTGAATCCAGAAGGATATTGAAAGACTAATTTGAAGAAGTAAAATCACCTACAATCGATAACAACAGTAACACTTGTTTCACTATCAACAATTAAATACTATGTGAAGGGATAATTGTACCTGCTGCACAACGTTAAAAAATGACTGAATATTTACCTAAACCCAAACAAAATGGAACTGTTCATCTCATCTTGAATAAAAAGTTATCAGATCTGAGAAAGACCAGTTGAATTAACTATAGATATGCGAGTAGATCCTCATTCACAATAATCCTTGCTGTAATACACCCTGATTGGACTATTTCACATTTCCATTCAGCACCATCCTGCCAATCTCTTTTATAATAAACGCTATCTGAAAATAAAGGGTAGGTATGATGTGAACAAAATGCCATGTGATAAGGATCTACCGCAATTAAGTTACCCGTTTCAAGCGGCAACTGGACTCCGAGCTGGGGCTGGGACTGGGGCTGGGCCAGGCATGGCCCTATCACAGACACTCCTCGTCACGTCACCCTGACTGCCCCAAAGCCAGCAGTACTGCCAGCAGCACTCCAGCGCTAGAGAGCCAGCCGCCAATCAACCTTAAAAAGTCAAGTAAATACTGGATTACATTTTAGTCCTACTCTAGCTCCCCAAATTATGGGGAGTTGACCCGTATGAGTGAGGTAGATCAAATATTGTGACATAAACACAAATAAAAATACTGGAGAAAACAGCAAGATAATTTGACAGGTCCACAAAGACCTTCAAGGTACGTGATGATGACTGCTTGGCATTGTCACTAAAGACTTATAACAGCAACAATGTCTTAACCTCCGTTGTACTCTGTGCTGAGCACTTGGCTCTGAAAGTTCCTCCCTTCACCTACTTGATAGAAAACCAGGTTCACCACAACTTAAACGTCTTAGCAAGTTTGAATTTCACTAATAGCAACATAAGAGACACGCACATGAGATACTATAGCATAACTTGAGAGCAGCTCTGCATCTCTTACCCGTTTTGTTGACAAGTGCATTAACACTCAAAGACATTAATTTACGAGAGAATAATCTAAAACAATACATCAATAATAAAGAGTTAGTACAGAAAATATGCCAAAACATCAATCAGGTGCTACAGACTTAAATTATCTTTTAGTTAGTCATGCAATAACCAAACACCAAAGGTAAAAAACATAAAAACTAGATCAACAAACTAATTGAAAGGGTAAAGCACTGCAGAAACAAGTGTTTAAAATTAACCAACTTATAACAGAAAAAAAATACAAATATAACCAATGATAAACAGAACCTGAAAAAAACAAAGTGGAGGATTTTCAAAAAGAAAAGATGGAAGTTATATACCCGCATACAAGAAATATCAAAGAGAAATTGCATTCTAAGTGTCTTCACTTAAGTTCTTCTGTTAGAATAATTTGTCGGACACATCATACTCTATTGTACATTAATCACAAGAACTGCAACTCTCTTGGTCATATGGCACACGCTCTCGCAAGGCGTTTTAGTTTCAACATTGGCAAAAATGTCTGTTCATTAAAAACAACAAACCTTCAACTTTCAAAAAATAATATGATTGGGGTTTTCTGATTGTAGTAATGGCATTGCAACAACATTCAACAGCTACACAGATATTAAACATACTTTATAACAATAGAACAGTATTTTTTAGAGTATGTGACTTTTTCAAAATCACTTTCAGTTTTCAACCTATTGTTCACAATGTTGGTTTGGAATCAAACAGAGAGAAAGAGAGAGAGAGTGCTATCTGTTCTTTCAGGACAAAAAAAGAAAGAAGCTAAACACAACAAAAGGACATTGTGTTTGCAGAATAAATTGTTTTGTCTTAAACTAATTCACAGGTAAATTTGAGGTAGTTGGTTTACTGGTTCTGCTTGAGTAGATTATCAAATGCAAAATATGTAGTATGAAACTGTGATGATTTGTCCTGATGCATAGTGCAATATGCACACTAGACATTTCAGAAATACGAGAAACAACGTAAATACTGTAACCTTAACTTTCACAATAACAGAACACACCTGTGCAACCAAATTACTTATTTACTAGAGGAAATACATTGACTAGGAGCAGATAGCAAGTAATTTGTGAACCACAAAAACGATTTTTTCCCCTCAAGAAGTTATGCAGGTAAACAAGAAAACATGCAAATTCTATGGGAAAGAAAATAAAACAGAATCAGCACATCAAATAGATAGAGGACATTTAGCAGCTACTACATGTCAGGTTTAGATAAACTTGGGCAAAATATCAAAGCTTACAATCAATCACTCATTAACCCTTCTTGCAAAACACAAAAAAGTTAAATTTTGAGATGCTTTGCATCTAAAGAAACACAACATTCATTAGACATTTGTGATGTCAAAAGTGACACTATTTACAGTTAAAATTCTTATCCTCACATTTCTACACACTCGCGCCAAACCATTGATGTATCCGTTCAAATCTGTAAGGAAATAGTGAACCTGAGACTTAAAATATCACGACTTGTATTCTCACTGTCTAATTCTGAAGAGGGGTAAGTCAGACATAAACCTGAAAGAAATTGATTTGGCACAAACTTTTCCTTCGTGAGTAAATTTGAACACAGGACCCTTGATATCAAAGTAATATTACAATGTTGTAAGTAACCAAACACATGTTATTCATCTGCAATTGATCCAGCACAAATGAAAATGAGAACACCAGAAAGTGTTCTGAGAATGACTAGTTTTCTAGAAGGGTATTGGCTGTCCGAATCTGATAAAATTAACTGTCCTACAGTATTTCCCTGAAGCAGAGATAACAGATGTTTCTGCAAATGGTCCCATCACTGAATAAATGTGATTCATTACCTTGTAGCGGAAAACTTTTAAAATCCACAAGTGCAAAAACCCCGACAATTGAGTAATTGTGACTGATAATTAAGCATCACAGCAAGGAGAAGTAACAATTAACTATGTATCACCAAATGTTTTCTATACATATACAGCAGATGATACCTTGTGAGATTACAGATCCCTGAGTTAGGTGATTGAATGGAAATTAATCCACTAACGGTGCACAAAGCAACAGAAAGCAAACGTCAGTCATTTCCCAAAAGTTCAAGTCACAGATGGCATTCAATAAGAAAAAGAAACAGAGGTAAGCAAAAGGTCCAAAACATTGAATTTAGAAAATGTACAGATATTAAAATTTCATAATAATATGACCAACTGCTGTCGAATTTTAAATGGCAGAGGAATTAGGATCACGAAAAAAAATAAAAAATGAAAATGTTTTATGCTTTAACATCACCAATGGCATTTCACGAGGGAAACTGAGACTTTACTTTGGTTACTTTGTGCATTTTCTGAATTGGCAGTATCTGTTGCTGAGGTTTGCAATTCTCTTTTTGCCTTGTAAACAAACCCTGAGAGAGCAAAAGAGAGTTGCTAGCCAAAACCTTTATAAAATCAGAGTACTGTTCCTGAGGTGGTCTCAGAGTCTCAAAGACACGACTTTACAATAAACATGACCATATATATATATTCAAATATATAAATCTATAGATAATTTTTGTGATCTTTCTTAATATATCTTTCAATACAATAGCTATAATTAAGAGGTAATTCTGTCATCCTGATTGAGTTTGGTTTTATCATATCTCTTTAGTAAATTACCAAAAGGAAAACAAAGACAAAGAAACAACAGGTATATGCCATAACTTAAAGTTAAAAATTCATCTCTTCGCCCTCAGCACACAAAGCAGCACAAAACTTATCACCATGCGCAGTGAGCAGACTGCTCCAAAAGCGTATAACAATAATAAATTTGATTTACCCGTGACAATACCCGTACTAAGTAGGTGTGCACTGAGTGCTAAGGACTAAGAGGAGGTCAACATGGCTTTAAAGCTGCAGATTGAACGGGTAGAGGGAAGGCGCGAGCAGCAGTCCTCATGGATTGTGATTCAGAACTTGCGTTTGCTGGTACGTGGGATTGTGATTCAGAACTTGAGTTTGCTCGTACGCCTTCAAAGTCAGCTCTGTCTTGTGTTCGCGGGCAATATGCCGCCGCACAGTGTTGTTCCGGGTGAAAGTACGAGAGCAGAATGGACACGGCACACGAATTCCTTGGTGGCGTTGCCGAATGTGAGCTCTTAGATTTGTTTCATACCCGTAAAGTCGCTCACAAAAGGGGCACTGTAGTTTCTTGCCTGCAAAAAATAAGATAAAAAAGGCATAAGAAAAACATTGAAGTAGTTAGATCTACTCTATGGTTGACACTAGTTTTCTTGAGGATGCAAGCAACAGATTCAAGTTGCAGATCCGCTAACGGCACAAGAACAGAATTCAAATTAAATGACCTATATTATTGATTAAATGTTTCCAATGAAATCAGACAGTCTTCTTCCATATTTTGGGGAGCATTACATCTGAGTTAAAAACATGGAAATGTCCACCATGAGGTAAACTGGAATATTTTGCTTAACAGCTTGCTCTGATTCGTTTACAAGGTACACCAGAGAAGCAGAACAGAAAGTAAAATGTGTCATGAGAGCTAAGTGCTGATTAAGACCTATCATCAGCTTACCATCAGGAGTTCGTTGAGCCGTGTAGCCTTTCAAAGAATCTATCTTTATTTCTCCATCACGCTTGACTTCACGTGACAACATATGAAAGAAGAGGAGAAAAACATCCAATAAAATCACGTATTAGAAAATTCTAAAATTCAATTCAATTGTACCGCCCCACAAACACTCTCCCAACTTTAAAATTTCTGTCAAAGCATAAAATAATAAAGCAAATTTGACAGGATTTCATTTTTATACCTCTGGAGTCTGAAAGCAGGAAACTGAGGATTTGAAAATATGTTTCTATGGAAGGTTGATATGAAAAAAATCAATAAAAATATACTATGGGCACGTACACAAACAACGTGGTGCAATTTAGGGAAGGTGGGTGTTGGCCTCAAAACCAAGGCCCTATGCTTTAACATGGGAAAGGTAGGCAAAATAGCACCACAAAGAGGGAAGGGGGTGCCTAAGATGGCCCAAATTTTCGACCACATGGTTTGTGTACATCCCCTATCTATTTCCTTATCGCATTTTGAAATGTCATGTGGCTGTACTTCGAAAAAAATCCACGTGCAACAGAACACACAAACATATAAAGGCGGAGTATGTTAGAAATAATCATGGAATTCGCTGTAAGCACAAAGTTACTCAAGGATATGAAAATTTGTTAATGATGATACATGAGTCACTGATTAATTAACTTACCATCAACAGTACTCCCAGTAGCATGTCCTTTCAATGAAGAGATTTTTGCGGAGTTCCACATCCTAGAACTTAATATTTCTGGAGTCTTCTCTGATGCAAGATGGTCCTTGTACGGTGATGGTACTGAGTTCTGGTATGGCGGCTCATCTACCGATGACCGCACAGATGGTTCTTGTTTTATGCTCAAATCTGAAAAAAATAATTTAATGTACATCCTAGATTCTGAATATCTACAAACTACACCACATGTAGGCTAAGCTGAATCACCGGTACCATACCTTCAGCAAAAGTAGCAGTAGTTTCCACGTTAGTTGATGAGGAGGAGGAATGGCGACTGTCTGGAGTTCCGATATTGTTTCCCTCAGCGGCTGGGGTATCCACAGCAGCAGTTCTGTCAAAGGAAGCCGTTGGTGCAGAGTTCACTGCGTTGTTCTCCGGGCTTTCATCGTAGCGGTGGGCGGCTGGCGAGCTCTGGCCGAACGAGTGGTTGTCTTCAGGTTTTGGCGACATTTCTGTCGAGTCCATGGCACCACTGGCATGGTAGTGCATCTCTGGGTCACTTGAAGGTCGGTTTCTGCTCCCGTCTCGTAACACTGACGCTCGGACAGCTGACGAAGTCTCCTGAATGGCGTCACTGGGACTGCGGTGGTGACGTTTCCGAGGCTGGTTGTCATAGCTGAAAAACAAAAAAAACAAGTTCTCTATGAACGACAGGCCGGTAAACACTCCGCCTAGTGCAGTGCGGCTGCACTTGACGGCGGCGGTGCGGGGCGCCCGGACGACTGATACACTGTGAATGACAGTGCGATGATTTGAACAGATGGAGCACCACATTTCATCGCGTGGCGTGGCACCAAGGAGGTTGCAGACCCCTGACAAAGCTAGGGTAGGCACACCCGCCAGACACGCGGCTCTACGGGCGGGCCTACCTAGCAGACGCCTGACGAAGCTAGGGTAGGCACACCCGCCAGAC
>CABIKL010001805.1:0-14171 GCA_902196195.1 Aptinothrips rufus
GGAAGGGAAGGGAAGGGAAGGGAAGGGGAGGGAAGGGAAGGGAAGGGAAGGGAAGGGAAGGGAAGGGAAGGGAAGGGCGGTCAGCAATCAATGAGTGCGGCACCCGAACCCATCGCATTGCAGGCCGTCTGTCAACAGCGCGACCCTCCAGCGCCGCTCAGCCCGCTCACTGAAAGAAATGAAATCAAATCCCCAAGCAATCGCCACACGTTTTCACGCGGAGCGGGGCGGGGCGGGGCGGGGCGGGGCGGGGCGGGGCGGGGCGGCCGCGTCGGGGTGGAAGCGTGCGGGCGGGGGTGAGATGAAAGGGGAAGGAGGCGGGAAGAAGTCCGCGCGGAGAGGTAACATGAGAAACGAGGCGGCCAAACAGCAGCTTTCCATAAAGCGGCGGCAATAAAATAAAGCGCCATTACAACAGCGGCCGCCCACCGCATATCAACCTCCCCCTCCCCCTTCCCTTCCCCTCCCCTCCCCTGCCCTGTCCTTCCCTCTCCTTTTCCCACTTTCATCCCCTCCGAGAGTGAGTAGCCCTCTCAGCGATAAACGCTCATAAGCGGGAAATGCACGGGGCAAAGAAACGCAGTGAGAGACAGAGAGATAGAAAGAGAGAGACGGACAGAGAAAGACAGAGAGAGCGACAGATACAGAAACAGAGAGAAAGAGAGACTGATTATTGTGACGGGCACAGCAAGGAGAACAGGGGAGGGAAAGCTGTTCATTTTCCTAACCTAACCAAGTGTACTTGGGCTCACTGCTGCTGGCTTGTTGGGGGAGTGTAGTGTTGAGGTCAGAGGGTGGCGCACCACGCCCACCCTTCACCGGCGCCCCGACCCGCCCCGCCCCACCCCGCCCCACCCTACACCTGCGGTGCCGCGCTGGGGTCCGACTCAGCGCCACCCAGCCACAAACTGTGGTGTACGGGACGGGGCGTTAAAAGACAGCCCCCCCCCCCCCTCCCTGGACTCTCCCTGGTTGGCATGACTGCATTCTGCCGTGATACACTCGTATGGCACGTCCTGACAGGGCTCGCGGTTATCCTTCGTGCACGCGAAATACAAGTTTTTTTTTTTTAAATATCCCGACATTATCTTGTCAAATTATCGCCTGCCATTAAATATTACACATAAACGTTAGCATCATAATTAAAAAGTGCTGACAAGTAGTGCAAGTAGTCCTGAGTGCTGCTATTGTCCCTTGCACAGTGCCCCCCGGTACCCTGCCTCATGACCTCCGTCTCCGGTTCTTTTTCAACCCCCTCGAATTGGTTTATCAAGTCATGAGATCGCAGTGCGTGCAAAGCTACACACAGCCAGTCTGGTCCGTTTGCATTCACCGCGCTGTTCTAGAACTCTGATTCTAGGGCTATTATTACAGCTACAACGAGTGGAGGCACACTTCTAAAATTTTATGTACTAAAATTTAAAAAGAGAGAGGGACAATTTATTGTGATTAGGCTGAAATTTGAGATGTATCTTCAAGTGTTATAAAATTACGATCTTTCTTGATATTCGATCGGCCCTACGAAGACTATCCTAACTTCTTTGGTACGTTTGCAAATTATCTTAACTTCCAGCAGCGCGTCGAAGACTATCGTAACTGTGCCGGATTTCCTGCAGAGTTACGATACTCTTCGACGCCCTGCTCGAAGTTAGGATAGTTTGCGAATGTACGGAAAAAGTTACGATAGTCTTCGTAGGACCGATCGTATTGAAGATGATATTTTACTTGATTTCACTTCCGCCAAAGACGTAACGGGATTTACTGAAATTTAAGTATATTTTCCTCTCGTAGACCGGAAATCACTCCTAGAGTTTGAACAAAAATAACAAGACTCGATAATATTATTGGCAATATGGAGCGAACGTCCATTATTCACTACAACAAAATAACTTGTTAATTACTGGCATGAAAGTGAACGACCGGGTTTATTGGTCTGCCCACAGAGTGCCAGTACTGCAGAGCTACGTGCCATTACCACGAAGAGATGTAATTACAACTTGCTGAACGGACTAACTCATCAGGAGATCAATGTTCACTGTGCAAGTGTAGAAAGTTTGGCCCGTGCATGTGCCATAAAGGCGAGAGCAATAAACGTCCCTTATAACCATGCATTTCAATGGGAAGCTGGACTTTTAATGGCAGCGAGATAAAATACGAAATGAGAACTGAAGTATACATTTAATTTACGAATGTTGTTCTTATTGCGTCATGGCACTATGTATATTGAGATTCTGATTCAAGCTGGCAGCTCTGTATTGACATCATCGGCCTCACCTGAGTGCGACCTGAACTAAGGCCTCTTCCAATGAGAGAACCTGAGTTATTCCGTGATTCGCTCCTTCCCCGCCCCGCCCCGCCCCTCATATTCCGCATAGCGCTGGACCTGAGCTGACCTGAGTGTCACTTGAGAATCACGTGAAGTCCGCCGCGTGTGATGAAAATATTAGTCGCTCCGTAATCAAGTATTGTAAATATTTGTTGGCGCGCTCAGACACGGACACGAGCTTTGCCATATCCTGTGCAGCCAACGATTAGAATTACAAATTAACGCGGAGCGGGGAGGAATGGCCACGGCTATGCCACGCACGGCGTCGCGCGTCCGAGAAGGCTCGGCGAGATATCAGCATGCAGCGTGAGTTGAGTTGTTGTTCCCGCCCTCCGGAGGCGTCTGGAGGAGACAGGGCGGAGCCTGCTATTATGGCTCACCTGCACGATAAGGACGATCCCTTGAAATCCAAGGCGAGGTGGATAACCTCAAGGGTCCTGAAAAGCTTTTGGGCATAGCCGCGTCCCTGATCTCCAACAATCCTTGAATTTCAAGGTAACGTTCTTGCCGTGTGATTCTCGCCAAACACTCGTAATATGTCTAAGAATTTTTTGGCAACGTTTTTATACGTATTACGAGAATCAGTAAGAAATTTAGCACGAATTTAAGAATTTTGGGATCAAATAGAACAAATAAACTGCTACTAATTCTAAATACGTCATGCACGCAAACGCTACTAAATCTGAACAAATAGTTCTTAGGTATTAGAGTAAACGTCAATCAAATTTTAAAAAGTTTTTAGTATTTGTACTAAACTCTTGTAGGTCAAAAAAATTTACTAATTTGCAGAACCGAATCGACAGGTCTGATTGTTGTATCAATTCGTTCCCACTTATTCCGCAAAATCGTACCTCAATCCAAATTGCGATGAAATACGACCTCTAATTCAATTGTATCGCGATGACTGTTTGGCTTGAAAGAGCATCCTTACACGACGAGCGCCCGGATACAGTAAGTCAGTGATCCCATTCAATGGGGACACTCCACGCATCGCCGATCCACACGGAGCCTCCGCCATCAATAGAGTACAATACCCCCGCGCCAAAATTTCCAAGTTATGAAACAAATATTCGACCTGTGTCGAGCATCGTCTCCGTAAACGTTTTCGTCGAAATCACGACTAAACTCCGAAGGCATCCCACGAGGTTTGAGTTCACACTGCGAAACAGACCAGAGAGGCAGTCATACGATGCAAACTTGATGCATAAATATGACTAGCAAAGACTCAGGTTCGTGTGAGCGTAATTAAAAGTCGTGTATAACTCATTGCCCGCGGGGCGTGTATACTCGCGGCTGGATGGAAGGGAGTGGATACGGGGCATGATAACATCCCAGCACGAAGATGTTCACACCGAAACAACATGGAACAGATATCGAAATGAAATTGGCGTCGTAGTAACGATACCGTTTCGACATATTTTCCGAGGGCATTATTTCTCGCTGCGTTGGGTTGGGGGCGGAACGGCTAGGCCGAACGGCGGACAAAAGCAGTGCTCATTGTTCACCGGCATTCACCCAGCTGCGCCCCGCGGCCACGCCACCACGCCACGCCACGCCACGCCAGGCCGTTCCACCAATTCGAGCTGATTCGGGAATGAAGACGCGATGACGGACGTGTGTCACGTGATTATCACGCCTCTCCCCAGCAGCCCCTAGTGACGCAATAACCACGCGGCTCTCGATACACGGGTCGAACTAACACCCCGCGCAGTCAGTCACACGAGTGTAAACTTATCTGGTCCTCGCGTCGGTAATGAAATAAGCAAGGGCAAGATACGAATACGAGCCAATCTGGAGCTAAGAGAGACAGGTACTTTAGTAGAGTATGCTGATCAGAAGGCGAGCAACACCAATAAAATCAAAATTTAAGTGCGACTTGACGCGCTCAGCATATCAAATCCCAACCGTCCTTTCGTGAGCCAGTAACATAAACAAGCGTCATACGAACTTGACTTTACTTTCCGGAATCGACAAAGAGTTTGAATGTGAATAGCGATCAGTCCAGCTTATAGCCCGGTGTGCTTTGCAGGGCCACATGATGGGGCCTGGCGGGGCTGGCGGGACTCGGAACGGGTGCCCGGTGTCACAGCCTCATGACAACGTCATTAGGGGTCGACGGGCAGGGCGGGCGGGCACCCTAGGTCTGTGGACCCGCTGCCAACCGCAGGGCCCCTGACGCGTCACATGAGTTTAGGACCCCCCTCCCCCCGGGGCCAGGGACTTCACTTTCGTGAACCTGTTGTTTAGGACCCAGCCAAACCGCAAAGTATCTCCATTAATTATTCACGTGATGCACACCGAGGTAAGAGTGTCATTTCAAACGCGATTGGCCATGTCTGCGAATCGCGTTTCCCGTAAATAGAAAGTTTTATGAGCGTCATCAATTAATTCGAAGACTCCTAACGGTTTTGAAAGCCTTCGTAGATTCAACAATGCAATTCTACAATAGAGGTCAGGCAGGCTGCGAGTTCCCCTATTCCTCCTCTTCCCGGTCAGTCCATTTGTTATTGACAATGCGTACTGAATGCAACAGGACTTCGGAGATTTGGAGTTTATATAAGACAGGTAACTATAAAACCACAATATTTAGACGACCTTTCCCTTCCTTGCCACTGCTCACATTTTACGCGGTACACAAAAAATTATTTATCGCTTATGCTTTGGCTGCGCGAATTAAATTATAGAGATCTTCACTGCCCGTTCGGTAAACTGAACAGATAGCAAATCTGCATTTCGCGGAATTGTATTTTCCGCTTCGCATTATGTTCTGTCGGCTGCCGACGGGGACCTAAACGCACGGTAGCGTCATAGTTCAACCGCGCTACATCTTCACGAACAACTTCGTGATCGACAACTAGAATCCAGTCGATTTGACTAATTAAAGATGTGCAAGTGATATTGTGCTGGAGCTGTTCGGCGCACCGTGGGAAGGGAACCGTGGACTCACTGCACCTTGCCTCGCCGCACCGCGCATGCCAGCAGCGGCCCCGATCTCAACAGATCGATTACCGGCGAGCGATTAGCCGTCACACCGAGTGACAGCCCGTCACTTATCGCGAGCCCATCTCGCCTCACCACTTGTCACCGTCTGATCAGCCCGCAGAGCAGGCTGGAGTGACTGAGGTCCTGCGCGTGGCCCTGGGGCACACAGAAAAGACCAAACCCAGGTTCTGGGGCAACCAAACCCAGAAAACAAGGGCAAAAAATATTATAATTTTGGGAAACATTTTGAGACCCACTCAAAATCGCGTTTCGAGGCTTCCTGATCATTTTGGAATTGGTGTCAAAAGGACCTCCAAATTTTTTTCTCTTGGTTTTTGGGTTGAGTTGCCACGGAATCTGGGTTTTGATTTTGCCGTGCAGGGCTGAGCTGGGCAGGGCAGGAGATGGAGCCCAGATATTCAAACCCAGCGTGCCAGGTACTGTACCTGGTGGTGCAGGGCGGTGGGGAAGAGCATGGCGGCCGTGGGGTCGCCGGCGACGGCCGCTCCCGCGGCTCCGCCGCCGAACTCGTGGTGCTCCCTGCGGAGGAGGAAGTCCCTGGCGGCGTAGCCCGGGTGCGGGATCTGGTGCCCGTACGTGCCCTGGAAGTGGTCGGGCGGCATCGCGGCCGCGCCCTGCGGGGGCGTGTCCGGAGGGGGGCTCATCTTGAGCCCCATGGACGCGAGGTGGTGCGCCGTGTGGTGGTGGTGGTGGTGGTGGCCGTGGGGCGCCCCCGAGTCCATAAGAGTGTTTAGCATGGCGGGGCACGGGGACCCGGGCCGCGGGGGCGCGAGGGGGTAGCGGCCAGCTTCCGGAATGTTGGCGGCCGTGGGGGCCGGGGGCTACAGCCCCAGGCTAGAGCCCCAGGGTACAGCCCCAGGGTACTGCCCCAGGGTGGACCCCAGGCCTGACGACGGGCCTCACTGACACTGATCACTTTCACTTCATATCACTGCACTGCACTGCACTGCACACACATCAACACTCGCGGGGACGTGTCGCGCACTGCTCGCTCACTGGCTCACTCGCTCGGCTCGGCTCGGATCGGCTCGGCTCGCTCACTCACTACACGAAGCTGCCGTCTACAGGCTCCCGGCGAGACTGACGGCGTGTCCTGGCCGGGTCCTGGGCCGGCCCCCAGCGCCACGCCACGCCACGCCGCGCGGCCAGAGGCCACGCCCCCCTGCGGCGTGCTCCGCATGCTCCGCCAGGCTGCGGCGCCCCCACCCCCCGCCGCCCCCGGCCGGCGGCCAACCGGAACCCACGGCGAGCCTGCGGGGGGCGGGGCGACGGAGCTGCTGCTGCTGCTGCTGCTCGTTCCATCCACCCGGAGCGCTCCTGTCGCGTCGCGCTGCTGCTGCTGCTGCTGCCTCCTCGTTCAAACCACGCCGCGCCGCGTCGCATCTCGACGGCGTGCGGCGGTTGGGACCTGGAACGAAAAGAGAGTGCTTAGAAATTCAGGAGATCACTCGGTCTCGAAAACTTTCGAAACCATGTGACACCACATTGCAGTGTCATCCTGATAGAATACATTTTTGCCCGACTTTCCCATGGGATACACCTGCCTAAAAAGTATGAGAGTGCTCATTCCCACAAGCAACATGAGTATCCTTTTCACCTTGCTGTATAGTGGTATTTGAACAGATGACGCTTAGAGGACTCCGTTCTGACGTTCTATGAGCACCCCGTGGGCATTCCCTTGGGTACAGGAGTACACTTCGCTGGGCCGCTCCCTCCCTTCACCGCAGCCAGGCTACCACAGCCGTTACCAATTAGAAACATTATTAGCTGCCTTAGTTGGTAACGCACACTCGTACACACTACGCGCGGACTGGCTCGGCTCGGCTCGGCTCGGCTCGGCTCGGCTCGGCTCGGCTCGGCTCGGCTCGGTCCGGAGATGAGAATGGTCTGCAGATGGCAGCGGGCAGATAGTGCGGAGCTATTACGGCCGTGATTAGGAGACATGACGGCAGGCAGGTCATTATTCCTTCAATTAGCATCCCCGGCGAGCGAGCGAGAGCCATGGCGGC
This sequence comes from Aptinothrips rufus, assembly GCA_902196195.1. Classification (NCBI taxonomy): domain Eukaryota; kingdom Metazoa; phylum Arthropoda; class Insecta; order Thysanoptera; family Thripidae; genus Aptinothrips; species Aptinothrips rufus. The sequence continues at coordinate 7,339 of CABIKL010001805.1, forward strand.
AGCAGCAGGCGAGAGCAGCAGCCTCTTCGCGTTCAATCTAAATGCAGTGCTAGAGCGAGCCCTGCAGAGGGATGTTTGAAACTAATTGCGCTAGCGTGTAGAGTCATGCGGCCGCGAACTGCATCGTCGTACCTCGTGCGGTAGAGACGAGACTAGACGAGGCTAGGCGCAGTGAAAGGTGACCCCGGCAATGAATGAGAATGAAGGGGGCGGCGCGTGTGGCGTGGCGTGGCGTGGCGAATCCAGCTGTCCGCTCGTCAGAGCCAAACGTGCTGCGGGCAGCCAGCAGCCACCACACCACGGCAGGAGGCGTGGCGGGGCGTGGCGGGGCGTGGCGGGGCGTTCAGGAGGGAAGTGATCCGCCCCGCCGAGACATGCCGAGGCCCCCGCCGTCTTCTCGGTGGGGCTCGAGGCTTCCTGTGGTGGCCGCAGACCGGGCGTGCGATACGAACACGCCCGCTCCACGCCACGCCACGCCACACCGCCCCGCCTGGACCAACCCTGGCGCGTGCGGGAAAGTATAAGCGCATCCCGGGGTGAGTCCTGGCGGGGTCCTGGCGGGGTCCTGGTGCGATCCTGGTGCGATCCTGGAGGGGTCCCGGCGGGGTCCTGGCGGGGTGCTTGTCACTCTGATAAACACGCTGGTCATCGCCGTCGATTGTATCGCCTGGATATCATTATCTGGCCATGACAAAGCGCGCTACGGGTATATAGCGGCAATTTCACCCCCAATAGGTTTGTTGAGGCAGGTGGATGCATTGATGCCTAATTGATCAATTTTATACGAATTATCAACCACACCAACGTTTTCACATAAAGGGTGGCGATGAATTTTTCAAGTTCCCAGTCTCTTCAACAAACATATTGCTTCTTCTGCTTAAACAACGTAAACAATTGGGCCTTTGCTGCCACACAAATAATTACGTGTGCTCCTGATTTTAAAAGAATACTATCTTCGTTAAGTCAGATGAAGACAAAATATGTCAGGAGATTGTAAGTTTTCGACGTAACTTATTTCAGAATCGTGCTACACTCACTACTACGCCTACAACACCACTGCAGCAGGTATTAGTTTGGTACAGAGCATCGAGCGGAAACAAAAGTTTTTGAAATATAAACTTCACTCGTGTTGCGTGTCGCAGAGGCTAGCTACGGGCCGTACACAGGACCTGTTGCATTCAGCAGCTCTGCTCCCCCCGATCGTTTCTGTCGTCCGCGACATCAAAGTACGACGAGGCAACTGTTCGCGCTAAAGTTTCCCGCCGAGCAAATGGAGCTATTCGACTTTTCAGCACGCTCTCAACGGCTAGCTCTTGCAGCGTGCCGTGCCGTGCCGCGCCCTGCCGCGCCGTGCCCTGCCGTGCCGTCCGCTCCCCTCGACTACAAGCTATAATTATCACTCGCCGGGGGTCGACGGCAGAGCAGAGCGCAGCGCTGCTCCTTATGCTCGCGACGACGCAGCTGATGCCGCAATATTTGCCTGCTCCCGGGGCGATATTTTCAGCGGGAATGGCAACGACCGCTCACCCATCCCTTTTTCGAGCCGTTATGTTCGCCCTTGGCGGCCCTTGGTTTGGTAGGGCTCAGTATAAGGCCCTTGTTCAACATGAACATGCTCTAACCCACCAACACCGGTGAATAGGCCACTCAACCACTTTCATGTGCATGGAATATAATCTATGGATCACCTAAAAGTAATCTGGAATGTTTCAGAGAAAAAAAGGGACTGTCTAAAAATTGAGTTTTGTTCCAAAACATTCAAAAATTTTAATTCAGAATTTCGTCACTTTTTGACAAAATTATCATACAATTTCGTCGATAAAGACATACAATTACCTTGAATTTTGTAACATATAAAAATTTAAATAGTTATCAAAATTTTATGGAATAATGTGTTCCACAATAATCCAAAATCTTTCAGGAGCCTTCGCGATTTTCGTAATCTTTATCGAAAAGAATTAGAATATATTGGAATAGTTGAGAATATTTGGTGCGTCGTGGTCCACCCTTGGCGGGGGGCAACCCCAAATGACCCGGACGGGCCCCCCTTGGGAAAAAAAGCCCTCAGGGCAAATACCTCAGCGCCCCCAGCAGGAGAGAGAGGGAGAGAGGTTTGGGTGCGGACAGGACAGAGGTATGAGTCATTCGACACGCTGGCCGTGTTCGCGATCCATCATTGGAATGCATACAACGACCCGCATCACATTCAGGTATGCATATGCATATGGACCGGGTACTGGGTCCTAACCCTTCGGGTACCTCGGAGGGTACTCCTGGTGAGTCACCACCCACCACCGTCCTGCCTGCCTACCGCGAGCCGCAGCGATCCGACTGAGGGGTGGGGAGAGGGGGCGGGGAGGGGGGGGGGGGGGGGGGGGGGGGGGGGGGGGGGGGGGGGGGGGGGGGGGGCTGATCGTATCTGAACAATCGCTCACGTCGCCGTTCAGAACGCGGCAGCCGACAAGCTTGCGACTGATACCGCATCGGCTGTACGTATCTTACAGGAGCTACACCGTTAGAAAAAGTACCAGTTTTGGTGAGTCCCGAGAAACAAGAATAGTACCATCAGTTAGTTTCGAAATTTTTGGGGGCTCGTTTTGAGGATAATGTAGAGATGCATTTTAGAGTGTCGTGATCATTTTGATATAGCTCTCAAAATAAGTCCTAAAAATTCCGAAACTGGTGTTACTTTCCCCCTGTTTCTCGCGGGAAGGGCTCTGCAAAACAGATCTCTTTTTTACAACGTATGTTATGCATAATTTTGGAAACCGTTGCCAACGACTCACAAAATCGCCGTCGGATTTGTTTTCGCCAACAAACATTGTTTATTTACGACAGGTGTTGGAACGAAATTATTACAACTTTTTTTTTCATACAGCGCAGGTGCAGTGTACATTCAGCGTATCTGATGCAAAATGATCCTTCCTCATCGTTCTGATAAACTAGAGCGCTGTGAAACTCGCAATTTGAGAAACAAATAATATTCGAAGACAAACTGCTCAACCCATTGAATACTTTCTTTATGCTCATATTACTCTTCTCGTTTTGAAATTCTTTCGCCATCGACTCAATAAGTTAGGAGACTATTCTTGTCGGAACCCAACTGACTTGTCCAATTCCAATTAGTTATCACCACTCGGCCTACTGCGGGTGGCGTGGCGTGGCGCCACATACGTCACGACACGTATCTTGAATAATGGAGAATGTGGAGAATGTTGTCCATAAAGAGATCTCATAGACATTCCATCAGCCGCAGAGTTACGAAGTCGAGGCAGAGGAATGGGTGGGCCAGGGCAAGCGTCTACGCCCCCCCCCCCCCCCCCCCCCCCCCCTCGTCATCCTCCGGCTCCTTCTGATTGGTTTGGCGGCTCAGCGCGCAAAGTCACACATATGTTTCTTCAGAGCGTCGCGTTCAACCCGTCGATAGAACAGGCGTGCCAATCGCATATCAAGGTGTGGCGTGGCGTGGCGTGTATGGCCTGCGCACGAGAGAGATGACGACTGATTGATGGCTCTTTTGTGCATGAGAATTCGGCATGTCGAAATGAAATTAAGGCCAGGTCGCGGGAAACAAAAGGGCTCGCCTCGCTGCGGCGTGGCGTGGAGTGGCGTGGCGCGGCGCGGCCAGCGTGCTGTAAATGGGCGCGGCGTGTTCTCAGCGGCCGTCAACACCCGTCATCGTGCGAATAGCGGCGCAGCGCTGGCGGGGCGGGGCGGGGCGGGGCGGGGCGGGGCGGGGCGATGTGGGGCATATGCCGCGCCGTGGCGCTAGAGCACATCTGTTCCCACCAGGACCCCCACTCCGCCCCTGCTGTCCCTTCACCATCCCCCCACCACCACTACCCCCACCCCCTCCCCCCTTGTCCCTCCCATCCTACCCGCTTCCACGCCACACCCGGAACCAGCAATAGCATCCAGTCCATTAATCACTCTCTGTGTCTTTGTCTCCACATCTTTCATCTGCTTAAATTACATCAATATCTATTGATCGCGTGGGCAGGGCACCCCCACCCCCACCCCCACCCCTTCGAGTCCGTTCGGTATCCATCCCGCTGCCCGACGGCTGAACCGACGTGTCAGTGGCGCGTCAGTCACTCTGACAAAATACATACACAGGGTCACATTAATACATTACTGGATTATATGTAATACAACGATTGAGCTGAAATTTTAGTGTTTTTAGTCTGTGTTCAATATAGTTCATGTTTGGAGTTTTTGTTGCAAAGGAAGAAAAGTACATCGTTTAATATCGTAAAATCTTTACAAAGAAGGTGTTTTGTACGACATAAGCATACGTAATACAAAGCAATGCTTTGTAAAGATTTAAAATAATAACCAAATCGAAGAGCAGCAGAGAAACTTGAACGCACGGGGTATCCTAGAAAACTCTTTGCAGTCAGTTCGCTATCTCGAAAAGGTCAGGATAACATTTACTGCTACAATCCCGTCTGCGCTTCACAACCTCGGAACTATTTTGGTCAATCTCTAACCAGGAACCACCGGAATTATATTTTTTTTCAGTGTTCATTGAACTCCGTGGAGTACTACAGTATGGCGTGTTTTCATGGGTACGGTAGACCCCTGGGCAGCAGCGCGGGAAGAGGACGGCACGTGCGACTGAGTGACCCATCTCGGCCGGCAGCCCTCCTCTCCCCTCCCCTCCCCTCCCCTCCCCTCCGCCCTCCACAGCCGCGGTCAGCCCGCAACGCTACTTGATTGGCCCATTGTTCAACTTATCTCGATCGCCGCGGCGCCCCTCGATTAGCCATTGGGATCCTCTCGTTGATCATCGTTATTATTATTATTTGTGGCAAGCAGCGGAGGATTAATAAAAGGGAATAAAATAAAACAAAGCGATCCCCGCACATTGATCAAGGCAGTCGGGTGGAAGTGGGGGTGGGCAGTCCTGAGCTGGCACTCAAAGACCAAAACACAGATTCTAGGCAGAGAAATATTTCTGAGATCATTTTGAGGCTTGTACCGACCCGAGTTTCGTATTTCGTAGCTTCTAGATCGACCAGATGATTTTAAAATGGGTCTCAACCTGAGCTACCCTTGGTTTCTAGTATGAGTAGAGACAGATTCCGTGTTTGGATTTTCTGTGAGGACCCACGTTAGCAAGAGAATCTCAATCCACACGCGCGGAAAGATTCGCAGCAGCAGTTTAAATCACTTATGGGGAAGACTGGCTCAACAGGAAAACGAACGACATCAAAGAAATGCTGTGACGAAATCAACTTTGAACATGCGATAAATATGTAGGTTAGCGGTAAAGGACATCCAAAGCAGGAATGCTAATCCTTCCTGCCCTGCCCTGCCCTGCCCTGCCCTGCCCTGCCCTGCCCTGCCCTGCCCTGCCCGGCCTCCCGCAACCTTGCGGGCCCGTCACGAACCCGATCGTCAGGGGTCAAACCTTTCGGACTATCCACTTGTTCCGTCACAAAGGAAATATGAAGAATAGAACAGAGATCAGGATAACAGAAAATAAAAGAGAGGCATCGGCTGTGGAGGGACAGAGATTGTGCTGCGGGGTGCGGCGGCGTTGGGAGGGGCCGCCCTGCCTGATGACATGGAGCAGATCTGGGGGTGGGGGTGGGCCATCTACGCACAGGTGTGTCGCGGGGGCGGGGAGGGACGACCCCACTGTCAAGAGAACAGCAGCGGTACAGCAGTGACCCTGCCGCCTGGGAGATAGGAAGTGCCCACCAAAAGTATCACACGGTTCGCTTAACATATTATGATTAAGATAATTATGTTAAAAAACGTAACGAAGTCTGAACAAAAGCCTTCTGAGACATTTGGAATGCGTTCGATTGGGAGTCACGGACAGTAAGACGTGCGTCCGTCCTACTGCACTCGCTGTGCGTTCAGCTCTCCGAGGGCCAAGGGCTCAGAGCCAAGGGCTGAGGGCCAATGTCTACGGCCAAGGGCCCTAGCATGCTGAACTCGCCCTGCTCCGACCCAGGGCAGGGACAGGGCACACCTGCCCTTGCATGGTAAGGCAGGGCAGGGCGGGACAGGGGTGGCGGCGAGCAGAACTAAGCGCACTGTCAGAGAGAGAGAGAGACACACAAGGATACATGATAAACGGTGTGCCGTATGGCGGGGGTGTTCCAGCAGAGAGAGACAGAGAGAAAAGAACCGCAGTGACAAGATAAATTTGGGGGCGCGTCGGCGCGTCAGCCCGCCAGGCGTGGCCGCCGGGCCGCAGTGGGACAAGGACAAGCGTATGCAGGTGCCACACCAACACAAGCCGAGCTGAGATTCAACTAGTTCTTCAGGCAGTCAAGACGGGTATCATCAGCTCGAATTCATTTTAGACAGCTTCACACTTCGCAGAACTTCAGTGATCAGAGAGCAGGTGCATATCCAAAGGGAAAGGGGGAGGGAAAGGGCTCGTTCTTCAAGTATAGCGCGACGCCCGGTAAATAAACTGTATTTTGTGGTATGGTCAGTTGGTCAGTACCGTAGAAAAATGCTGGTAAAAATGTTAACTGTGTTGTTTTTTTTACTTTTATGGAGCTTTCCTATCTTGAAAAATTACGATAATTTCAGTTATTAAGTCAAAAATTACCAGGCTAACAGCCATGGTAATCTGGAATAACCATTGACTTGAAATTGCCGTAAAAAATTATGGTAAAATTTCCAGAATTCCAAAAAGAGAGTATAGCCAATAACAAATCTAGTTTGCCGATACAACTATCGCAAGCTGGCAACGCGACTTTTGGCGAGACTTTGACGAATCAAAGAAGTTCGTCCAGAAGTTAATCACTGCGCTGAACGGGGATGACGAAGGGGGAGGGGGTGGGGGGGGGGGGGGGGGGGGGGGCAGG
>CABIKL010001806.1:0-14167 GCA_902196195.1 Aptinothrips rufus
CTTTTTTTTTTTTTTTTTTCAGTGTGTTGATCTTTTGAAAGAAAAATTACCTTTACCTTATTTTATTGTGTATTATTTAGTGTAATGAGCATTTTAAGTTTGTTTCTCACAGTTATTGATACCAAATCGTGTACTGTTTCAGTTGGATTAAATATGCCATTTTCATTTGATATGAAGTCAATAACATGTCATAAATTGAGTACATTTAGATTTTGATGTGTTGCAATAATAAACAGTTTGATTCATCCTTAAATAAACAGGTTTTATTTTGAATATCCTTTTGTTTCAATGTACTCTCAGTTATTCAAAAGAGCAGAAAAAAGAAACTTGATTTGCCTTAGTTTAATTAAAAAAGGAACTTTATTTGCAGTATTTTAATTGAAATTGTGCAAACATCTGACACTAATACTGAAGTTATAGTGATACAATTTATGCAACTTGTGCATGGCCAGAACGATGGTAATCAAAGTAACTGGAAGGTGATCAACTTCCAACAACATGACATTGCCACTAAAGGAACTATCACCAAAAATGAATTTTTAAATCGTGCAGAGCTCTGATGCAACCACCAAGATGATCAGCAAGTTATCTTGTACTTTTTTAACATGTGTAGTAAAGAATTTGCATTATGAAGATAGAGCAGATTACACTAACTCTTATACATGAGTAATCCCTTATTCTTAATCTTTCGCTGTGGGACGTGAATTTCAATATTTTGGACAAAAATACCTCCTTCGTCAAAAAATAATAAAATTTATTTTGAAAGAGAAATAATTACTATGTTCAGATGCACAAATGAGGCTCACCTTGACAATTCATGTGATTACTAACAGTTTAATTCTGCTACTCAGTAACAAAACGAGAACATTCAGAAGAAGCAGCTAAAGCAGAAAGATAAAAAGAGAACCATTCAATCTCAATGAGCACAAGAAGACCACCAGATCATTGGCAACAGTTCATTCGTCTTTTCTAAAAAAAATTAAAAGCACAAAGACAATGATTGAAAACAGTCAATGGCGTAAACAGTACAAAACCGAAAAATACAGGATGAATCTGGAATGTACCTTATGCTTAAGGTCCATGAAGAACTGAACTAAAATTTTGATTTGAGTTCAAGGATGCCTGCTCTGTATATCTAACAGTGTTACCATCCTACATTAGGAAACGTGTGATCGCTGTCCTACACTAGCAAAAGCGCGATGGCCCATCACACTCTTCTAACAGTGCCCATCATAAAATTGTAACAGTGTGATGGCTACATCATACTGCTGTAACAGTAGGCTGGTCGCACTGTTACAAGTGTGTGACGGGGCCATCCCACTGTTAAAAGTGTATGATGGGTCCATCGCACTGTTAGAAGAGTGTGATGGGCCATCGCGCTTTTCCTAGTGTAGGACAGCGATCACACGTTTCCTAATGTAGGACGGTAACACTGTTACATTTACAGAGTGATGTTAAATACTGAACATGAATGTGAGTCCAAATGCATTTAAGATGTACATTGAATGAACATGTACATGAGAAACTGGTTAATAAAAAGGCATATTTATGGCACTAAACACATGTAAGTGCAAAATAATCATTCTTTTCCTAACAACAACTTATTGATTTCTTACAAAATTACTAGTCCAAAGTCTACATGCATTCACAAAACACTAAAGAAATATTCATGAGGATGGTTTGGGGATGGTAATTGTGCAAATGAGAAAATCAAGGACAGACAAGGTTTATTTAGTGACCGATTTGATTCATGTCGAGGTTAGAATTCCCTCGCTAGAGTAAATACAATTGAAAAATGCACATAAGATTGCCAAGGGGCACTTCATAAAAATTTATATCAGAACACAACTCAGCACTACATGATACATCCAACACCATTTTAATAAAAATCCTCAGATGCTGGCCTAATTTAGAGCTATCGAATAAAATGATATTGAGTCAATTCCACTTTTTATAACAAGTACACAGACAATTGTGAATTAGTTAAAATTAATATTGGTGAAAGGGAAATAAACGAAACAAAATTCAATTATGTTAAGGGCAAAGAGGGAGAAAACCTTGCTTAGAACTACAGCAGAAGCATGACATGAGTATTGTTTTGTCATCACTGTTGCATTACTAAACAATCTCTTCTCATAACAAAGCATTCAGCAGTCCGTTACTTCCACAGATTACTCCAAGTTAATGGTTCTTGACTTTGGCTAAACTGCTTAAGAAAATACTAGGGGCCAAATACTTTTCAAAGGTTTGATAGTATGGTCAAAGAAACCCTGTAGTACAGAAAATAATCCCAAGTTTTCTTACATGAACTAACTGTTGCCTAAAGTAATGTTTTCTAAAATGAATTAACCTTCCAGCGGCACACAGCAGCAATCTTTCAATAGGTTGTAGAAATTCATCTGACATTATAATGTGTTAACAGAGATTGTCTCATTTTAGTATGAAGAAAATGAAGTAATTTCTGTCTCTGTTTACACTTTTACACACCAGTTTTGCATGATATATCCTACACTCACTTTGGAAGAGCTGAGGGACGAGCAAAACTTGTTAGTTCAGAGATGGAGTGACACCCCCTTTCCAGTTAACTTCTATATTAGGCCATTTTGTCTGCAGAACTGTCTGAATAGGATTACTTTCAAATACACACTGAACATCTGTCTCAAGAAGAACAGCTGAACCCTCTTGGAACACAACCTGTCAACAAAGTAAAGACAAAAGACAAAATATGAGAAGAAGATCCTGATAAATAAATATACAAATAAACATTACAAAAAGATAATTCTAAATTGGCACAATTTTAACTTACCCGACCATCTGGACAAGAGTGAGGCAGACCATTGTAGTGAAAAAGAGAAAATACATCTGGAGTTGTCCGTTTCTCATCCGAATAAAATTCATCCATAAAAGCTGACAATAAAATAATTCCTAAACTCTCTGGATCCAATTTCCGACGCATAATATCAACACTGAAAATCACAAAAGAGAGAAAAAGAAAAAAAAAGTAGACAACAGAATTTTTGAAAAACTTTGACAGGATAGTTTAATATTTGATTCCAAAATAGCAGAATAAAACAATGTACTAACTATTCAGTCTCTGACACCAAGTTCAAATCATGTAAAACATCCTGAAGAGATGATGTCTGTATGAAGTTGTTCCCATCAGGGTCATGGCGCTTGAATACTCTGCGAGCTACCTCTCCAGCTGTCTCTGGGCTAACTAAGCTCTTTTCCCATGAGAACAAAACAGTAAGATGTGTTTCACTGCCTAGTACCCAAACTGGATGTTTGGGATTCTTGAAAAAAGAGCCAACTTCACAATATCGTAAATGCTCTAACAATGCAAGGAAGCCCACTTCATTCTGCTTGATTAAGCCTCGTAATTCTGTAACACAAAAAGAATGCTCAGGACTGCAACTTTTGGATAAAGCTCAAAGACAATGCTTCATAAAATTACTTACTAAGACCGCCTACATCTTGTTCGTGGTCCCACACATGACCCACTGCTCGCCCCGTTAACATTAAATTGATAAGAGACTGGTTCCCGTACCCATGAATAATGTCGATAAGAGATTCACTTGGGTCAGACATTTCTTCATGAATTTGTTCAATGCCCTGTCAGATGACCAAGTAGGAAACATGCAAAAACAAAAAACAAAACATATTGTATAAAATGGTGTAAAACTTTCAACTCAGATTTAAGTAATAATCAAATTGTCATCCAAAACCAAAGATATTTCCCAGTTGAATATTATGCTGCTGTTTTAAATACATCGATAGAATGAAGAGACTATAGTAGTAATACACTACTACTGACTATACATTAACAAGGTGCTCACCTTGGAACAAATAACAGAATAAAGTAGAAGTAATACACCATACGTATTTTGTAGCAATGCTATCCTCTCAGTGTAAAAGGCTTCTACAGCATCAATACCATCTAAAGTCACAACTCTGAAATGAAACGAAAGATAAAAACAAATTTGTTCTTAACTTAATAACAAAAAGATATGCATGCCCAGTTCATTAAGAGACCATTTATCTGTAAAGCATCACATGATTAGTCTGCTCCCTAGAAGGAGGCAGTTGCACTAACAGGGACCATGTGCGTGTGTATGGGGGGGGGGCTGAGTTACCCTTCCTCCGACACCCTCCGCCTCCTGCCCTATTATGAGCCTGCCTCACTAATAGTCACAATAAGCACAAAGCTTTTAATTGGGTAATAATATTAATAAATTGAACAAACCTGAGTTGGGAATGAAAGTCATCTGGAGAAAGGTTTTGTCTCAAACTGATTGAGGACTCAATGAGCCGTAAGTCATCATTGTTATCCTCATTTAAAAGCCCATTGGTCAAATTAATGTCTGGAGTTGCAGAATCAGATTTGGGAGCACTACTATGAGTGCCAGTAGGAAGATTATCTTTCCCCTCCTCGAGTTCGACTAATTGATATCTGGAATCTGATACTTCTTTTACTTGGCTCAAGATATCACAGACAGCCTTGACCAAAAGTTTGTTACACTTGTCGGATCCAGCCTGAAAAAGATAATACAGGATTAGAAACATCTGCATTTAATTGAACATTCCAATCTATTTACAGTCAGAGACAAAGACAAAGACATTGAAATTTAAGTAATAACCTTCACTAGCAAAATAGTACTCACATTCCTCCATTCATCAGTAGAGGCAGTTTCCAAAAGGGTCTTTATTAGAAATGCCTGAACAGGAGCGAGCACAGCACATGGTCCACCCTCACACTGAAGAAGGGCGGTCGGTTCTTCATGACTGAAGTGAAAGCCTAGAAAGAAGAATGTTTTCAGATTGCGTCTTTCATTCCACGAGAACGAATGACAAATTAATTCCTCATCATTCATTTCAGTTTTAGGTGGGAAGCAAAAACACAACGTATCGGAACGAAACTGCTTTGAGCAGTAAGAGTTGTCATTTTCAGCAGATTTTGCTCAAGAAACTCAAACCAAACTACATAAAATGTGTCTGAAGAACCAAAGATGAATATCTAGACTACATTTGTCTAACTTTGATTGGACGTCATTTGTGAGCAGAAGGAAAGGTGAAGGATGTAGACACATGAAAAGACTTCTTTGAGAACACTGTCAGAGAGAGCACGCTAAAAATTAAGCGAGAAAACTCGAATTTATCACAAATCACTGCGAAGTTAGGTTAAAGAGGTCACATTTTTTTTTTAACAACTGCGCTCTACAGAATGCTTGATGACAACGCACAAAATTTTGACGCAATGATATTAAACATGCTGCACTTTTAAATCCTTCATTAATGTTACGTACTTTAGAGTTCAAGAATGAGTAAGTAGTATGAAATTACTCACCTTGTGCCCATCTCCTGAACACGTCTATCTTCACCGATGGTCCCCAAAGAATGTTGCTAACTGCCTCCACTTCCTTACAAACTATTGAGGAGTTATTTTTTTCCATTTTCATGAGTAGGAAATGATTTGCAGCACTAAATCTCAACAAACACTACTTCTGTCATATTTGTTTACAACGCCATTTTCTACACGCCTTCTGCGATTCTGTTCCTTGATTGTGTACCGCGTGTTGCCGTCCATTGACATAAGGCGGCGAACTTACAGCAGAAAGCCCTCGTGCTTGCTGTTGTTTGCTGTTGTATATTTTGACTAGTTGTTAGGAGCATTTTGAGCTTTGGATATATATTCAGGTTAGCTGTGAATGACAATGTAAGAGCGACATGACACGAATTAAAATCTGGAGCGGAAGAGTGAAAGTTAGTTTTACACCATGATTCTTGATAATATCATACCTTATTTTTACAGATATATCTCAACCTCAACCACCGGCAGTCTTCTGCTTACCGTTGTCATAAGAGGTTGCAGCTCAATGCCATCGCTCACTAATAGTGACATCTTCAGGGAAGTCCGAAGAAGTATTATTTTCTTCAAGTATCAACTCCCAGCAATTATTGTATGAGCTGTAATTAGCTATGCAGACTTTGCCACCTTTTGCTACAAGCCTGCAGAAATTTGTCAACTTTATTTTTTGAAGTTCATATTCAAAAATGCAGTTTTCCTTTACCCAGCGGAGTATCCTTGTGTTTAGTGGCATCAGCCATCAATTAAAATTGGGTCAGCAGAATGTGCTTTCATGCATGAGGCCAAAAGCTGTAAACCAAAACATTGGTCATGTACCAAAACGATTTTATTCAGAAGAGTGGAATTATGATGTGGACAAGGTATTGAAAGATGAGAGCTTTGACGAGTTTTCTGATCGAATGTTCAGGTTGCCCCAACATGGCCATAAAGTATTAGTGATCCAACCTTGGTTAAGGCAGTGGCCAAAATCAGAAAATGAAGATGCTAGAGACGAAGAGAAGAGCAATACAACACCAGCTCTACAGTTGGAAGAGGCAATATCCCTTATTAACACACTGCCAAAGTGGAAGGCAGTAGAATCTCTTTTATTAGGTGTACCTAGTTTGAAAAGGCAAAGTTTCTTTGGTCCAGGACAAATTGAAAAATTAAAGGAAATTCTAAATTACAAAAAAGATATAAGTGCAGTATTTGTGAGCGTCAATATACTAAGAGTCAAACAAATCATTCAGTTAGAACAAGCCCTGAATATTCCTGTCTTTGATCGATACACAATTGTCATCCAAATCTTCAGGCACCACGCATTTACCAGTGAGTCCAAACTACAAGTGGCTATGGCGGAAATACCATATCTTAAGCAGTGTATTAAAGGCTTACCTTTGGGCCTTTCAGACCGTCTTAAGTCTGCAAGTAATGTTGGAGGTACAGAGCGTACACTTGCTGAAACGAGACGTGAATTACTTACACAGCGGGAGCAGAAATTGAAGAAAGCCTTAAGTGCACTCAGAAAACATCGCGAGCTATTAAGAAACAACCATAGAAGGAGTTCTTATCCAACTGTGGCTGTTATGGGATACACAAATGCTGGAAAAACTTCCTTAATCAAAGCATTAACAGGTGCTGATAAATTAAAACCAAGAGACCAATTATTTGCTACTTTGGATGTGACAAAGCATGAAGGCATATTCCCATGTAATATGAGAGTTTTGTATGTTGACACAGTAGGTTTTATCACTGATATTCCTACTGAATTATTGGAGTCATTTAATGCCACTTTAGAAGATGCCATTCATTCAGATGTAATTATTCATGTTTGGGATGTGAGCAATCCTGATTTTCAAAAGCAAAGAGAGCATGTCATGGCTACTCTAGCAAATTTAAATTTTGGTGACAGCCTTAATGAGAAAACTTTTATTGTTGGTAACAAAGTTGATCGATTATCAAAAGATGCATTAACTGAGCTACAGAAGGTAGAAATTGGAACATCTTTCGTCTCAGCAAAAACTGGTTACGGGATGCATGAAATGCTTTACAATCTACAGGAAAAAGTAATTAAAGTAACGAATCGCTTGCGTATGAAAATAAGAGTGAAAACTGGCGGAGGGGATTACAGATGGCTTCGTGAAAAGTTCCCTGTAGAGGACATGGAGGTTGAAACAGATTCTGCTTACACCGTTTTCTCTGTTGTAATAACAAAATCCCAGCTTGAAATTTTCAAGCACAAAGTTCTAAATACGTGATTGAATTGGACCATCTCTTTCACAATCTGATTGTTTTATAAATTGTATTAGGTAAATAAAATATTGGAATTCATTAATATTGTGCATAAATTTATTGAGGATTTTCTTCCTTTATGTTTTACTGGACATTCTCAGAACATTTTGGATCCAATGTCACATTGGCATGCAATATTTTACCATATCCATTTAATATATGGTTAATCCTAGTTTTGAAAAATACTTGAGAATCTGATATAGAATTATAATAGCACCAAAGCAAAGATCTTCTCCTTATATGTACAAAATTAACAAGCAGTTGCTTCTTAAAAGGCAAGAAGATAACTATTGACAAGCTTCTCCTTATTTTGCCCGCAACTCCACATGCTGTAAAGACATTAAGTTCAATAAGCACTCTTCCTCCATTATTTTTTGCTGTTTGGATCACCATCCACATTAATAAGAGCTGAAAAGACTGTACTTTTAATAGCACCACGTAAGTTTTCCTTCATTCAACCTCAACCTTGTAAGTAGATTTCTGTTTTCTGTTACATTAAATAATCAGAGGACTTCTTCCCAACAAAAAGCACTTGTAGTATTAGGATACATAACTAGGGATGAACATGATTTACATAGTTGTAACCAACATCTCAGCTTTATGATATGCTTGAAGAAGGTTGGTGGAAAATATTGACTTTTACGAAAGATAATGTAACAGTCCCCATCAATGGCCAAAAATATAACACATCAGCAACATTCTAATTGAAGACTCATTTCAGTTCACTTCACCTTCTTGAATTACCATGGCATAAATCTTGGCAAGCGATAGAAAACATTTTCTAAGGATTATTTATTACTGCCTTGCCAGTAAAGGCGATCCATCTTCAGGCAGAGGTGTTCTTTTGAATTCAGCTTTGGTAACCAGCAAACCAACAAGCAACGCAAAAAGAGTCATTACAACTCCAATCATGTTGATCAATACAGCCTCAGCAGGAAGTGCACCATAAGTGTTCGGCCTGAAAACAGATGCATGGAATTATGTATAAAAATTAGTTTGCGACAAGAGACTTTGTCAAATATTATTTTTGTTTATGTATATCTAAATAAGAAACGCCATAGGCGTAAGAAGGAGTTACAGTATATAGCTAATTTACTTACAGAGTAAAAAATGCCTTCTCATTCAGACCAATTAGAGATGCTGCAACTGAGAGTGCAAATATTGCGACGCCATTATACACATGTAATGGAAGGATGAAGGCTCGGTATTCAGCACTCATTCCAGGAAAGAGAAACGCAGTAAGGCCAATCAGCCACTGGAATATTGAATAAAGATAGTCACAAAAATACATTCGCACTACAGTTGAATATGCGTGGTTCTGTAGAACAAAATCAAAACTTACTTGCAAGAAAAACAAAATCACAGCACCCAGTCCAATCCAACTGTGAAGAGAGTATAGGTTTGGTGTAGGTGGTACGTGATAGTTGTGAGAATCAAATACAGCAACCAATCCAATAACGATCAATGGTAATGTTAGGAACTGGATTCCTCCATGGGTATACTTCAGAATGGCCTTGCGATTGTTTCGTAGAATACGAAACGTTAGAATGGCTGGAGAAATTATTGATTTAGAATAACACATACCAAATTTGATTTGAGTATAGAGTGGTATTTGATTGGCCCTGATTTTTGCGCAAGGCTTGACTTACCATTGCCATTTAAGAATATGAGTGCTGTTACCATGAGGAGAGGGTGCCAATTAAACTCCAAATCTGGTGTGGATCTCCATCCAAATCCTTTCTGTCCACACCAAACGGCCACTAGTACTACCAATACCAGCCCTAGCACTTCTGTCAGCACCAGCAGAGGGCTGAAGCCTTTAAGAAGTTGTTGGGGTGGTGCACCAGCATCCATGTTGATGTACCCTCCTCCCTCACCTGCTTTCTTATCTGCAACAGAACACAGCCACAAATAAATTTTATTTTGCAACGCAGTGCTTGAACCACTTTCGGTTTTCACACATTCAAAATAGCTGCTTGGTGAGGAGCCAGCCTGCTAAATCTGAAATGCAGGTTCAGTAGACCCAAGTCGAGCTGAGCCGCCCAGCGAAGAAGGGCAAGAGCTCTGTGAGCGTTTTCCATAAAAAGGAAAAAAAAGAAGGATTTCTTCACTTATAGCTAATCCTTAGCACAGTGAATGTTACTTCGAACTGTGTGCAGGAAATGCTAAGCGTGTTCTTTTCGAACAGCAAGGAGCTGAACAAGTCCGAGAACTACCACCAGTTGCTCTGCAAGCTCTCATCGGCACGGGTCATGACGCGTTCTTTTGCGGCTCCTGCCACATCAGACTTGCCGCAACTTACAGAGCGGCCTCTTGGTTCCCTCGATGGCACTCGATGACCCACCTCCCCACCCGACCCCACCCCGCCCCACCCCACCCCTCCCCACCCCACCCAATCCCAAAATGCCAGATGCCAGCCCAGAAGTCCCCAGCCCTGCGAAATGTCGAGCAATTCGCAACACAACCACCGCAGCAGCAGTCGTCGCCCTATCGACGAGCACCTCAGCCCGACGAGCAGCGGGTAGGCAACCCCGCTCTACGCGGCTGTGAAAAAGGCGTGCCTACCTCGCAGGCGTTCTCACCCCGCCCGACGCGACGCTAGAGAGCCTAGAGGGAGAGAGGCGACAACTGTCATGGCGGCTACCGGCCTGGGATCCAGCTGCGTCCGCTCCGCACACTCACCGCGCGCGCGTAGGGTAGCGAGGCCCTGCGCTTATGCGCTGTCCAGCTGGATCCCAGCGGCTGCCAGGACCTCTGCCGCCATGACAGTTGTCGCCTCTCTCCTTCCAGGCTCTCTACGCGACGCCGGCGAGCCGTGCAGGCTCCCGGGGATTCTTTGCCAGTTCTACGCCTCTTCCTCAATATCCTAGATTAGACACACGAAAGGCGCGCTGAGAGGGGGTGGGCAGGGAAATTTGGGGCCCCGGGGGCAGGAGGGCGGTTAGGGCAAGTGCCTCCCTCCAAAACAGCATGAGGACGCGGCCATAGAGACACTAGCTGACAACTACCGTGTCACAAAACACGTGCAAATCGGTCTCTCCGTCTCTTCACAAGAGCTCCATTACGCGCCTGAGCGTCATGGTTGATGCTATAACGTCGAGATAGCGCCTTACTAAACGTTATTGAATTCTCAGTTATTCCGCGTTTGAAAAAAAGAAGGTACTTTTAAACCTACGCTAGTCATGCCAATGCCCCTGCGAAATTAAAACGGTCGAAGCAACTTAAAGACATAGGATTAGGCCTAAACGAAGGCGGTCCTGCCCCGCTCGAGTGCGGTGGGGTGCGCAACAGACCTCCTGACGCCACCATATGGAGAGCGTGGGGTGGGTGGTGCGAGGGGCCGAGTCTCGCTGGGCTGGGCCCTGCCCTTCCGGGTACTCGTCTCACCTGCTGCCATGAGGAGCGGCTCCCGCGGTCCCCCTGAAGCCAGGGCGGCTAATGAGTCGAGACTGGAGTAGGATCGAACTGTTGATCATCCGCCCGCTCAGGACCACCTAGCGCACCATTCTGGAGGCGACCCGGGGCCAACCTCGTCCCGCCGCCCCCGCCCCCGCCCCCAGCACTGCCACCCGGCGCCTGCAGTATTGATCCGCCCACCACACTACCCCTCTTCCCCGCCCCCACCTGATGAACGCCCGAGCGCAGGCTCACAGAGGACCACAGGACAAAACCTTCACTTCCGATCGCAAATTGACGTTTATATGTTATTTATTGAGCTACTTGGCGTATCCAAGTTCTAAAGTCTTGTATTTTTACTATGTCTGACTAAAACAGAAAGGGTAGGATTTTAAATCGCACAGTTGCTGTCCTCTATAAGAGCTTAATGAAAAGTCTATTTTATTTTTATTTATTTTTCACGCATGAATGGGAAGGTTGAAAATTAAAACCGAAAGACTGACGAGTAAGGGAGGGCCTCGTGCGAAAGGACCAGACGCCAAGCGGCCAGGACGCCAGGCCACGCGCCGGCAGATTATCCGCTCAGGCTAGCGGCTCGGCGGGGCTCGGCTCGCTGCTGTGTAGTCTGAGTCCCAGGCGTATCGGATGTCAGCTCAGCAGCTCCAGTCAATGAGTCATTAATCGGCCGGTCGGTGGTTTCACACACTTAGTCAAACAAAACAAACAGAAACAAAAACTGCGGCTTTCGTGCGTTGTTCTACAGAATGTGCCCTCTTATTCTCTTCGGGGCCGTTACGGCAAGGGAGGAGGGTAGGTCCAGCAGTGAATTCTGCACGACTCAGCGTAACTTTTCCACGTTCTGGTGCTACCGCACGGGAAAAGTTACCTGCCACGGGAGGTCATTTAAATATTGCGAGCGTCCTTTTCAAGAGTTTCGGGGGTCAAGTTCCAGTAGCTCGGCCAGGAGGGCAGTTAATTTCGAGCAGTGTATCTATCGGTAAGAGTGCGGAGGGTAATTACCATACAAACACGTCAACGCTGAAATTCACTACGCCGCTATACTCACTCGTACGCTTTGATTCGAAGGCAGGCAGACAGCCAGGCAGGCAGCCAGGCAGGCAGCCAGGCAGGCAGCCAGCCAGCCCAGCACCTGCATAGCAGAGGCGTCTGTCTGGAGCTGCTGCCTCCCCCCTCCCCCTCCCCACTTCTCCAGTGCCGCTTATATAAGTGCCTCTGCAAGGGAGCATACGTGATGATAATTCTAAATCGACGAATGAACTTACAAGATCTTACTGAGACCTTCGAAGCAGTTTGATCTGTGCTCAATATGGCCACCTCCCATCACATTCACCAGTGGTTCGGCAAAGAGACGGGAAAGTGGTGGGCTCTGATCGGGCTCTCTCTCCCGCCGTGAGAGTTCAGTGAGTGCGACAGAGACAGAGAGCGCTTGTGGCGGCTTGTGGGCTCTAGAGCCCACCAGTTTCCCGTCTCTGGTTCGAAAACGATCTGGGACAAGACAGCCATGCGATTGTTGAGTACATACGACAGTTGCGTGTGCGACAAGGGCTAGATCCGACTATACCTAGGCCCTGTGGCTTTCAAGTTCAAAACCAAGTCCAACCCATTTGTTCGTAATAAATCGACTTCGTAAGACCACTATTCATATTTGAAGTTTATTGGTTGAGCATTCTGTACTGAAAACAACAACAACAACAACAAAGGGTAGAAGTGTGTGCTATTTTTGAAAAGCGCGCACTGCTATACACTCGTAGCAGCCCTTTGCTTTTGTTCTTTCTACCTAGTACATGAACGATTCGTCGAGCGGGAGGCTAATCCGATGAAGATGGGCGAGGCCAACGACCAGCCAGCGCTTCGTTTACGTGGCTGGACCAGCCAGCAGGGCAGGCCAGCAGCCAACCCGGCCCGGCCCGGGATGGTTACGTAAGGAGGGCTGTGGGGTGGGGTGGGGCCTTGGAAACAGTCAATGTCACGGAGCATCGCCATCTGACCTTACGTGAGCACAATATTCGGGATTATTCCCCCACTCCCCACCCCCAACCCCCAATTCTTCCCTTTCATACACACACATGTGAGCAAAAATATTCCATGCAGATGTTGGACTGGCCAGAGCCAAATATAAAGGGGTCGTTTCGATCGGTTTCGATACTCTTTCTAGAGACTGTAAAAAATAATACCTGTTTTGGGGAGCCCTTCCCCAGAAACAGGGGTGAAGTAACACCACTTTTGGAATTTTGGGGTCATTTTGAGAGCTATACCAAAATGATCAGGACACTCTAAAACGCATTTCTTCATAATCCTCCAAACGAGCCCCCAAAATTTTGAAACTGGTGTTACGTCATCCCTGTTTTGGGGGAAGTGCTCACCAAAACAGGTATTATTTTTTTACAGTGTATACACTGGAGGCGACCCCTGTTTAGTATACTAAATGATCGGCAAGTAAAACATTTTCAGACCGCCTACCCCTATCTGTGTGTTTACGTAATTAATGGACGGCCCCTTACACAAAGCTTGCACAACTTTACTGAGAATGGGCAAAGACTTTTTCAATCCCACTCGCCGCATTTTCGTTCATTATGTAACTATCTACTATATAAATCGTTTGGGTTTCCCCATTCTGTCAAAACGAAATGAGCAGCAAGGAACCGTGCGCACGATGCAAAACGGAGTCTCCTGACACAACTGAGTCATTGCGGACTTCTTCTCGTGAGGACGCGATATAACGAGCCTATGACCCAGTCAATGCCAAACGTGCCAGCTGCAGCCTGTCGCTCTACAAACACAAGACGTGTGACAGTTTTAGCAGAGACGAAAACTAATACCAGAATGGTGCTTCGCACCGGGCGTACACCGTTTGCGCCGCGTGTACCTGCTCTAATCCGGGGCTCAACCCAGAACATACTCTTTGCGCCGGGTCGCTTAGGGGCCCGGCTGTAAATTGTGAGCCCGGCCCAGATGGTATTGACATGACATGCCATACCTGTGTGATAGTTTGCGTACCTATTGGGCGCCAAGCAGGTAATAATTGAATTTCTATTCTTTTTGCGTTTTTACTCGAAGGTGGGCGTGGGCGTGCAGTGGCCGGCCTACCTAGTCACCTAGTCTTTGATATGGAAA
>CABIKL010001807.1:0-14165 GCA_902196195.1 Aptinothrips rufus
GAGAGAGAGAGAGAGAGAGAGAGAGAGAGAGAGAGAGAGAGAGAGAGAGAGAGAGAGAGACAGAACATCAGAATTGAGAATCGGGATGATTGTTTCATTTTTGTCATTTTCTGCCGGACTATGTTCGACTATGTAATTGAAATAAAACGCAAAACTAAACAAACAGAAAATTATACACGCATGTACGACCGGTGCTTCTTTTTATTTGTTTTATTTCTTTTACTTTTTTCACAGTGTTGCATTATGACGAATACGCGAATACGACGAAATGCGAAATAAAAAGTATTCGAAAATTAAAATGAGCACCCCTGTCTGTCGAGAGCAACAGCTGGTGACAGTGAAGTGTCTGTAATCACCGAGTGACTACCGGGCCACTGTCGGGCCGCGTTCTAGTTCCAGTGAGAGCGGGGTTTGCTGGGGGGGGGGGGGGGGGGGGGGGGGGGGGGGGGGGGGGGTTGGAGGTCCGGCGTCCTTCACTCTCAGATGAGAGAACATTCGGGAATGATTCGCGATGCAGATGTCGGCGGGGCAGCAAGCAGTGCCGCGCCGTGCGGCCTAGCTCCGGGCAATTGAACGGAATGGAATCAGTCGTAATTGAACGATAACTTGATTAATTGAACAAGGCAGTGGGGGTGGGGGTGGGTGACAGCCTTGCTGTTATCGCGGGGAGTTGTACGACACGGACGAGATGACCGAGAGAATAGCGGCCGATCGGCGTCGGCAGCGCGTCAGGAACCGAAGGGAGGGACCGGGAGGGACCGGGAGGAACCGGGAGGGGACCGGGAGGGACCGGGCGGGACCGGGAAGGGGTGGGGGGCTGAAACGGAGACAAGGCTGACGGCGTTAACATGACTAGAAACGTATTGGATGCAAATACAACAACAGTGACCAGGCATGGTGAGGATTGAACATAGGCAAGAGTTAGAATATTTGAAATTTGCATTAGAAAGTGTAGCCGAGAAATTTGAACTGAGCGGGTCATGAGGTGAGCATAAAGTGTCTTAGCTCGAAACATATGTGCAAGATGAATGTATTCACAACCAATATATAGCATTACAATTAAATGCATAAGTTACTATTAGTTATTTGATTATTCCATACACTGGGCGGTGCATTTTTTAACACTATGTCGTGCTTTCAATATAGTTTTACCACGTGCACTTATAACCGGTCCCAGTCAGGCTTGTACAATGACTACTCAAAGTGAGACGCCCCTTGGAAGCAGTCGCCAGGTGGTGCCACCTGACATCGCGCGGTGAGTCTGTTTGTTAATCCTGCGCCCCTCGCCGTAGGTAGAGAAAGCGGCGCGGCGGGAGAGAAGCACCTCACCTCACCCTGTGTCACTGCTGCACTGTGTGCTGCGTCATGTGCGGGTAATCATCATTACGGTCCTTATCAATGGGAGGATGACCACCGACTAGCTGGCTGCCTGCCTGCCTGCCTGCCTGCCTGCCTGCCTGCCTGCCTGCCTGGCTGCCTGGCTGGCCGGCTGGCCATCCATCTCGCGCTAAGCAGAGACAATGACCAGCCGCGAGCTACAGTACAGGGCGCGTACAGTGCAGTGCGTTGCCAAAGCCGAGTACAGACAGCAGGCACACGCGCATGGTCAGAGTGGCTCACAGAAACAAAGAGAAGCTCACGAGAATCGCTACATGAACGCGTCGGAATCCACTAAGAGTGATGACCAAGTCAGTGGCGGAGAGACGGGTCCTGGGTCCAAGTTCCCGGCCGCCCGGCCGCGGTTTTTGCTTAAAATGGCCATATTCAAGGTTTACACCGGCAGCTTTAACTCAGAGATAGGAGATAGGTTAACACCGCGGCAGGCGGCAGCCTAAACTCAGAGAGAGAATAAGAGAGAGATTAAGAGAGACAGAGAGAGAGAGAGAGAGAGAAGAGAGAGAGAGAGAGAGAGAGAGAAGTGCGTGTGGCGGGGGAGGGGGGGAACGAGGACGAGGAACACGCTCTAGATGGATCGTCCTGGGGAACAGTGCATAGTTAACCGGCCCATGTAAGATCCAGGGCGGCCCGGGCTCCAGTCTCCAGTCCGGGCGGGCAGAGCGATGGTGAACGGCAGGCCCAGGCCGTCATGAACTGCAAGGGAGGTGCAGTGTCAGGGTAAATCACTGCCGAGCCACAAACGTCAGCAGCAGCACTACCTGGACTGCTCCAGCGGGTCCCGGACCGAGTCCCGGACACTCCAGCCTGGAGAGCCTTGTAGCGCAGTGCGTGCGATGCGATGGGATGGGATGGGTCCGCGAGAAAGCGATTCATTCCTCGGGGAACTCGTAAACAGCGAGCAATGGTCTCCCGCTCGCTGGGAAATTAATGCACACTCGTACGTACTTGGTGCGAAAGAGGAGGAGCTGTCACTCAGAAACCAATGTGGGGATGGCAACATTGCTGTTCGGTGACTTTATCGTTGATACAGGTAGGGGAACTATCATCGCCGAAAAAGAGAAAATAAATACCGTTCGAGAGGAGCGTGCTGGACTCTGTTTGATCACATGCTGACTCATATCAGCAGGTAGGCAACAGAAGAGACGAGACAAAGTCCAGCTAAGTCAGATAGCCATGTCAATTAGTCTGGCCAGCTTAGAACCAGAAGCCGAGCCAAGTGAACCAGACACGAAACCTAGTCAGGTAGTCTAGTCAAGCAGTATGGCCAAGATAGCCTGCCTAGTCAGGTAGCCTGTAGTCGGGTAGCATAGTCAAGCAGTATAGCTAGGTAGCCTAGTCAACCAGCCTAGTCAGCTGGCCTAGTCAACCATCCCAGTAAGGTTTCATAGTCAGGTAGCCTAGCCAGGCAGCCTGGACAAGAAGCCTAGCCAGGTAGCCTGGCCGGGTAGCCGTCCCTAACGACATAGGTGTCGGAGGAGGCGGGGATCCTATTAATTCATTCATCAAGCGGACAGCAGGGCGGCCCGTGGGGCGGCCCGTCCGCGGCGGGGTCCTGATGACCACACGTCGACATGCTTTATGGTCCGGGGCCAGAGATGGTGTCCACTTCCGGAATACAGATACAGATTGGAGGCACCCCTCTCCTTTGACGACGAGGACGACGACAAAACGGTGTGCGGCAGCCAAACAGTTAGTTCGGGGGGGAGGGAAAACTCGAGCCGCGGTTAGGAAAGCGTTCAGATGCAGCACTGACCATCCCCCCCCCCACCCCCAACCACACACACGGAGGTTGGGGGAGATATCAGGTCGGTCCCTGAAACCCACGAGCCCCTCCTGCCCCTTTTTAGATGACGAAGAAAATTCTTTGTAATCACTAAGAAAATTCTTCCTAAAGATTTCGAAAGCTGATGGAGCGTTTTCTATGCAATTCGTCTCCCTTCTGATGCGAAGAAACTTCTTCGCAATTACAAAGTAAGCTTTGAAATAGTACGTACGCTTAAAATCGTCTATGGTTGCGATACATTTCTTAGTAAGGTGGTGTGTGACAGTGCACGAAAGCAAGTCGCGGGGTGATCCGAGTGCGTATCAAGGTCGAACGGGTGCAATGACTTGAGGCGGGCGGGGCGGGGCGGGGCGGGGCGGGGCGGGGCGGGGCGTGACAGTCTACGATACAGTCCCAGGTCGCGTGTCGGTTTGCGTTGACTCATACCGCTCGGCCACGCGGCCACAGCTGCTAGCCAATGAGATGCCGAGTCAACATTCAAACGGAAACGACTACGGGCAGCGTTGCCAAAAAGTGTCCGGCAAGGCATGGGCAAGGGAATTTCTGTCTCACTCGCTGTCACGTCAACTCCATCAGAGGGAGCGAGACAAAAGTTTTCTTTTTATTTTAGTTGATAACACCATGACGACTGTGGCGTGATGCTAGAAGAACTCTTCCTCGCCTTACGCGTCGTTCCGTGATGTGCGCCCCACACAACGGGCTCGTAACGCGGTTACATGACGCTGCTCCAGCCTCGGAGGTAGGCAACCACGCGGCAGCGACGCACCGGTGCGCGCGTGCTGCCTACCCTCCTCTTCCCCGAGCGCCAGTTGCCGCCAGCTGGTCTCGGAGGCAGGCCGGAACCGTACACTCTAAATGTCCAGTAACTTTTTTGTTCGGAGTTAGAAACAATTTTAAATATAACTTGAATTAGTAACAATTCTGTAACAATGTAGGAACAATTTCGTGGAAATTGTGTGATTAACTATATAATAAAATTGTCACTAATTCTAGTTATGTGTCAAATTGTTACTAAGTACGAACAAAAAAGTGACTAGGCATTTAGAGTGTACGGTTTTCTCATTTAAGTGGACGGCCATGGAGAAAAGAAATTGAACCACGGAGAGTATTTATTTATTTTAGCCATGTTGGAGCACAGGGCGAGCCTGGACGAGGGTCTTATAGAATGTTAAGGGACAGCCCTCTGGTGTCCTGTGAGCTAGCCCACGGGGATATCATAGTACGCATAGCTGCTCCCTCGTCCATGAGAACAGCTTGCACGGTCATGACATGGTCCTGAAAAGCAATGGGTGCACCCCCCCCCCCCCTCTCCTCGGTGCCATCCCCGGTAGTCGGAATGGCACTAGTCTGGCAGTGCCGATCGATGCTGGAACGGCGGCGGAGAGAAGAAAGGAGAGGAAAGGAAGGAGAGATGATGAAGGAGGGGAAGAAGGAGAGGACAAGAAGGAGAGGAGATGAAGGAGGGGAGGAGAAGGAGAGGACAAGAAGGAGAGGCGATGAAGGAGGGGAGGAGAAGGAGAGGACAGGAAGGAGAGGAGGTGAAGGAGGTGAGAAGAAGAATAGAATAGAATAGAATATATTTATTCAACGTTTCTTACAACAAAAGAGGTATAAAGCTCCACGCGCGTCGAGAAACGTCCCAAAACATACAAATTAACAAGTACAACAGAAAGAGAGGACAGGAAGGAGGGGAGAAGGAGAGGAAGGAGGGGAGGGGAAAGGAGAGACTGCATCCTGCTGCACCGACCTCCGTAGCGTACTAAGTGAGTTTCGAGGAATTCGACTCGAATCTGGCTTCGAAATATTTTGAAAATCAATTCAACCAGAAAATTGCTGACTCGCAGACGTAGATGGTTTTGAATGAGCAAAGAAAAACACTGGTCGCTTTACCTGAAACATGAACGGATGCAACAGTAGTTATCTCGGAGAGCTTGCCGGCTATGGAAAGAGTCGCATGAGTTGAATGTGTCCAGGCATAAGTAATGTTGCTGGTTCAATTACACTTTTAACCCCACCCTTCTGTTTCGACTTTCCGTTCCGGGGCACGTTGAGGAGGGCACACCTATTCGCATCGGTTTGGCTGGGCCGCGGGCCGCGCCACCTCTTGGCGTTGGTACCTCTCCTGACCTTGTGACCTTCTGAACTTGCGACCTTGACGCTGCTGTCCGTCGCGGTCCGGGAGGAGAGAGAAGGGGTTGAGAATGCGTTTCCCATTGCCACTCCTCCCCGCCCCTCTCCTGCCTTGCCCTGCCCTGCCCTGCCCTGCCCTGCCCTGCCCTGCCCTGCCCTGCCCTGCCCTGCCCTGCCCTGCCGTGCCCTGCCCTGCCCTGCCCTGCCCTGCATGTGCACTTTGACTGTGGTCACGGGAGGGAACGGGAACGGGGACACGGACGGAGACGGGATGTGGCTCCCTACCCCGCAGTCCCCTCTCCTGTCCACGTGGCTCGCGAATGAATCGCGGTTTGCAAAGGCCCCCTCCCCCCTCTCCCTTCCCGTACCCCCTTCTCGGCCGGCCGTACCCCCTGCTTCGCCCTACCCCTCACCCCTCAGTGTCGCGAGCTTTCAAGGCGGCCTCAGCCAGCCTCAGGTCCATTGAACCGGACAGCGGACAGCATATGAATCGCAGCTCGGCTCGGCTCGGCTCGGCTCGGCTCGGCTCGACTCGCCATAACAGCCTCGCGTGATCAGCGCACACCGGCATTGTTTCCGTTCCGTAATCAAGCGGCCAAAGCACGGCCAAAGTGAGGGGACAAAAACATGCTTCCACGCCACAGCCCGGCCACGGCGCGGCGAGCGGGGCGGGGCGCGGCGGGGCGCGGCGAGCAGGGCGGGGCGCGGCGAGCAGGGCGGGGCGGGGCGGAGCGGGGAATGGTGAAGCAGTCATGGCTGTCACGTGACCGGAGCCTATGGGAAGGGAGAGCCCAGCTTTAAAACCAGGCTTGCTTTTTATTCATATTTTTCATGTGAATTTTTAAAAGACCAATCATTTTAAACATTTTGGATTCCCCACGCACTAAATTTGGAGGGAGAATTTTGTGCTTTATTCATCAGTTTTGTGAGCATGCACAGCTACGCACAAAATTGTCCGCAGCTCATCACAATTTTCTCCAAGTTTTTTGTTGAGGAACTATTTTGTGCTAAATTTTAGACAAATTTGTACGTACTCACGGACAATTTTGGTCAATTTGGTCTGTATTCGTCATGCCTGAAATTGTGATTAGTTATGCATGCGCACAGAAGTACAGAACGCAATCACAATTTTGTGAAGGAATTAAGGACAAAGATAAGATGATTCCCTCAATTGAATTGTCTGTGAAATTATGGAGGAAAAGAATACATCTCCAATTTAGTGCGCGCATCACCTCGTATCAGATAAGCTTCGGAATTGAAACAACATTTTACCGACTGTACCGGTTTAAAAATAATGCTATTTTTACGGAAAATTCGATTGTAAAGATAGTGAGATTCGAATAAATTCTTAATGTCGAATCAAATATCCATCAAATGGGGTACCGAACTATTCCTCTACTCGCGGTGAAGCAGCAGCAGCAGCGATCCGTCGCTGTTGCAGTCCGGGCTCCTGGCGATGGGACGGGGCGGAGGGAGGGGGAAGTGCGGAGTTCAACTCTCAAGGCCTAGCTAATGCCTTGCTAGCATCTCCTAGCGACGTGAGGTATGGGAGACTGGACACGAGATCATTGCGTTGCCGCGAAGGTCTGGATTGGCGTGGGCCGAAGGAAGAGGTGGAACCACCAGTGCCGCGCCTAGCTTAAAGCTTCTCAAGGGAAAGATGAGCGAACTCCGTTCGGCGTTTTCATTGGCTGACAGTTTGCCGTGTACTGATCGGCTGGTTTCGCTGGACGAAATTCTTCCGTTGGTGCAGCCATCTTGTTTTTGGACGAAATTGCTGTTAGTTTGCCTGGTACTACTTTGCTGACGTCAGCAGCAGCAGAAAGCTCGCTCATCTTTGTCTTGAAAATCTTTCGCCTAGCTGAGACTCGTTTCATTGGACCGCACAGGTCTTCTCCGTAAGACACGGACAACTCGATTGATTTAAGCGTGAGCGTGAATCACTTAGACATGCGAGTGTGGCATGTAGACTAGCTGTGAATACGCCGAATGGAAGCGAACGCGCGCGAGGCGCGAGGTACCGACTTTGAGATGAAGAGAAGAACTGGAAAAGAGAAGCGGCAGGGGAGGGGGACTTGGGAGCACAAGCGTCACACAGCGGAGTGGCGTGACTAGGACAGACGTCCTTCTTTCCCCTCCCCTCCCCGACCACTTTGTCAACCGCTCTCCTCCGTTCTGTAGCTACGTCCGTCGGATAGTACTCTTCCTCGCGGGGCTTTATGTTTTTCTTCTCACCTGGCGCGTCGCGCCGGTACCCCGCGACCTCCGCCTGTCCTTCCATCACCTTCCATGCGGAGCCGAAACGAGCGGCATGGCAGTCAGTCGGCTGAGGCGCGGCCTCTCCGGACCGCCTGATTGACGGCGTGACAAGAACGTGATAAGAGACCGGTTGCTGTGGAGGCTGTGATCTCGATTATCGTCTGGAGCGAGTCGATACTGCCTCCTCGGCCTTGGCTTCGTTCCCACCCTTTTCCCCCCACCCCCTATCCGTCTCCCCGACCACTACTTTTCACCTTCGATGAATTTCTCATCATTCATCATGGCGGCGAGAGGGGTTTGTACCTCCTCGAGGAAGGTCAAAGAGGGAAGAGTGGTGGGGGTTGGGGGAGGAGCGGTAAGGGGATGGAGTGGTTGGACAGGGAAGACCGGCCTCTCGTTCGGTTCGTTGCTCTAACCTATTGGTTTTTGTTTCAGAGCTCTCTCGCGGTTCGCGAGGGTGCAATGGGAGCTCCGCCGCCTGTCGAAGAACGACATGTCCGTCGCAGACATATTCAGGGAGATGGCCGTCAAGCACCCCGACAATTTGTGCCTCATCAGCGAGGAGTGCGAAATGACGTTTGCTCAGGTGAGAACAGTTAGAGACCTCATTCTTAATTTCTTAATTTTTGAAAGTTATGTGAGAATAATATTACTATAAAAAAAAAATCTTTTTATTTTAACATCTGATGTATTTCTTCTTTGCAGGTGGAAGAGTACTCCAATAAGGTGGCAAGCATTTTCATGGAGCATGGGTATCGCAAGGGAGACATAGTGGCTCTCTTGATGGACAATCGCCCTGAGTTTGTTTGTATCTGGCTTGGGCTGTCCAAGCTTGGTGTGGTTGTGCCTCTGATCAACTACAATCTGCGTCACAACTCCCTCCTGCACTCTATCACTGTAGCTGACTCCCAAGCACTGATCTACATTAGTGATTTATCTGATGGTAAGTGAAATTTTCAGTTTTGTAATTCTTTACAGTAACCAGTAATTCTTGTTTGGCTGAAACTTTACCTCATCTGAAGCTAGCAATAAATGTTTTTTGTTTGTTTCTTTTATGTCATTCCCCTCCAATTTCTGCTCTGTTAAGGTTTTGTCAATTGTTTTATGTTTTAGCAATCAAGGATATTGCAAAGCAGTTACCCTCCAAGGTGGCTCTGTATAGTTGGAGCAGTGCTCCAAACAACTTTTCCCATGGGTTAGGTGAAAAGAATTTGACAGGTCTTCTACAGAATGCTCCAAGCACTCCACCAAATGTTCCTGATAAACCGGG
This sequence comes from Aptinothrips rufus, assembly GCA_902196195.1. Taxonomy (NCBI): domain Eukaryota; kingdom Metazoa; phylum Arthropoda; class Insecta; order Thysanoptera; family Thripidae; genus Aptinothrips; species Aptinothrips rufus. The sequence goes on from CABIKL010001807.1 coordinate 8,841, forward strand.
TTTCAATGATCGCTTGATGTACATCTACACCTCTGGAACGACCGGTTTGCCCAAAGCTGCTGTTATTACTAATGCCAAGTAAGTTTTCTGAATGATCATATTCATAATGTAATTTTCAGTTTTATCAGTCTAAAACCCGCCCTCTATAAACTTCTATATGTTGTGTTCCAGATTTATATTCATTGCTGCTGCGATTAGGAGATTATCTGGTTTCCGCGATAGTGACAAGTTTTACTCGCCATTGCCGCTCTATCATACTGCTGGTGGTTGCATGAGTGTAGGCCAGGCACTTATGTTTGGAAGCACTTTAGTTATCCGAAAGAAATTTTCAGCCTCAGCTTATTTCTCCGACTGTCAGAAATTCCAATGCACAGTATGTATATCAGAAATTTTCCAGTCATTGTTATTTTAGCCCAGAAGTTAGTTCGTTGTCAACAATTACAACTGTTGTAGGTTGCTCAATACATTGGAGAAATGTGCCGCTACATACTTTCAACACCAGCAAAACCAGAGGATACTCAACATAAGCTAAGGCTCATTTTTGGAAATGGACTACGACCTCAAATTTGGAAAGAATTTGTGGATCGCTTTAACATTCCTGCGGTTGCAGAGTTTTATGGTGCTACTGAAGGCAATGCAAATATTGGTAAATTGAATTCCTGGAAGAGATTTTATCAGAGCATGTTTTTTAAATTTCATTTTATTTTTAATTAGAGTATTTTCTTTTCCACTAGTGAACGTCGATAATACAGTGGGAGCTATTGGATTTGTTTCCCGTATTCTTCCTGCAGTTTATCCTATTTCAATCATTAAAGTGGATCCATTCTCTGGAGAACCCATTCGAAACAAAAATGGGTTGTGCATTCGTTGTGAACCAGGTTGGATAATATCGCCATTCAATCCAAGATACTTCCATCTGATGATGAACTAAAGGGAGCAATATCATTTGTTTTTATGGAATTTTCCAGACGAACCTGGTGTCTTTGTTGGCAAAATCACAAGCAATCCTTCAAGAGCCTTCCTAGGATATGTGAACAAAACTGACTCTGAAAAAAAAGTTGTTCATGATGTCTTCACTAAAGGAGATATGGCTTTTCTTTCAGGTAAATTCGAAGATGCAATTTATATTCATAAACCAAAATTAAACTGAAAACCATCTGAGTTTAGGAGTGCCTGCCCATTTCCTTAGTGAAATTTTTTTTGGAGAAAACCTTGAGAAAAAGTGATGTGTTTTTGGTTGATTTCTTGTCAAAGATCTTGCAAACCAAAATCTCTCATACAGTGTCATTTCTTGTTTTTATTATCTCTTTTCTAAGTTTACTGAAAATATGTTATACAAGTTCCCCCTATTCAAGAATCATTTGTCATCCATTTTTTTTTCTTTCTTTTTAGACTTTTCTCAAATTGTTTTTCTTCTTTTTGCATCAGGTGACTTGCTGGTGGCTGATGAATTTGGCTATCTGTATTTCAAGGATAGAACTGGGGACACATTCAGGTAACAATTTTTGTTTTCTACATTTTCTATTTTAGACATATAAAAGCATAATAGACAGACTTGTTAACACTTACACAAATGGAATTTTTGTTTTAGATGGAAGGGTGAAAATGTGTCAACTTCAGAAGTTGAGGCAGTTGTGAGTAATGCATCAGGTTATCGTGATGCAGTAGTCTATGGAGTTGAGGTCTGTATTTCCTAATAGTTTGTAAGATTGCTATGAATTTTTAGAGTCCTCCACCGAGTGCTTTATTGTGAATTTTATGTTAAGGTGCCTGGTAATGAAGGCCGTGCTGGAATGGCAGCAGTTCTGGATCAGGAAGATAACTTGGACTTACAAGCTATTGCTGAAGGTATTCGTAAGGCCTTGCCTGCTTACGCACGCCCCATATTTTTACGCGCACTGAGACAAGTTGAAATGACAGGTATGTTTGGGATACTGAACTTAACTTCTAATAAATTTTAGAAAAAAAAAAAAAGTAACCTGCAATATTTAATTTGTTTGTTTGCAGGAACTTTTAAATTGAAAAAGAAGGATCTACAATTGGAGGGTTTCAACCCGTCCTTGATAAAGGATAAGTTGTACTACTTTACATCCAAAGGAGAGTACCAACGTCTCACAGATTCTGAATACCAAGAAATCATTGCAGGAAAAATTCGATTTTAAGATGATCCCATGACTTCATTTGTAAAAACTAAGAAGCCCTCTCAGACTTGCATGTTTGTAATTTTTTGTTTTAATTATATCTGTTCTTTTATTAGGTTTGTTTTTCCTAACTGTAGTTGATCAGGAAGCTATTATTCACATTAAATGACAACTACATCGAATCTCAATTAGAACATTACCTGAGGCAAAGGTTAAAATTGATAACACTTTTTTCTTTGCTTCAAGCTTCTTATTTTAGTTTTTACTTTGATTTAATTTTAAATCGGTGATGTATGGTAAAGCTATTTTAAGTGAATCTTTTTTTAGAATTCACTCATGTTTTAAACTTGTGGAATGTGGCAAGTAACAACTAAATTAATTTTTTTTTTTTTTTGTAAATGTGCTATTGCACATGAATCATATGTGCAGAACTGTGTGCACAAAACTAAGGCAATGTATTTTTAACCCTTTATTGTATTGCTTTTTTTGTTTTTTACGAAGATTTATTCTGAGTGTTTTTGTTTTGTTAAGTTTTCTTAATTCTACTTATTTCTGTGTAATTTCAAATCTGGCAGGGTTGATGGATGCTTTCTTGTATCAAGTAGTCTTTAGATGCTCAAATCAAAATCTCCTTTATGTTTCATCAAATGAGTTTTAAAAATTTGATTGATGATCATGTGAAAGTGGGAAGACAAGATGAGAACCATCACCAATCTGAGGTCTTTGATCTGTGCTATTTTAAGGAGGACATATTTTGCTTCCATGAAATAGAATCTAAAAAATGAGCTTGCTAGCAGCTGCACTTCGTAATTTGGAATGGTGTGGGATGTATGTGAGCTCAGGTATGGGTATTCCCAGCCAATTTCTCTTAGACTAACTTTTGACCCATCAAGTAAAAACGCAGCTATTTTTTAAATTTATTTTGAAATGTAATAATGAAATGCCTGCTTGCTTGTAAAATTTTGTTCATTAGATATGTTGACTGTTGATCAAACTGTTTTTACTACAATGTACCATAGTTTATAATGTACAGCATTTCTAAGGTTTCCTTCAATTTAGGTAATATAGCCTTTTTGTAGAAACAAGCGCACATCCCTGCTGCTTAATCTGTTCCTACACACATCGAATGAGGTATGTGAAGCACAGATAGCTATAGTCTGGACTGAAGCATGTGTACGTTTTTGTAAGCTATGTTAACATAATTTGAAGCAGACACTGGAAGATTCCTTTTTATTTTATGAACATGATAAGTTCTGCTGGCAGGACATAATAAATTGTTATTCCATGATTCATTGTTTTGATGGATTTTGGAAAAAAAAAGTAACAATGCCAAATGGCATTCCATCCCAAACTTGCCGGGATGCTTCTTACCTAGATAGTCTTCTCACTGTTGCAAGCTGTGATAAACATCATCTAATTGTCCATTCAGTGTTCTGATCATATATTTTTGGAAGTTATTATGCACATGACGGATTCATGGGGCTCCGGAGAAATTCGTTCAGTGCATGGTGCGTGTGCATGATGATGTCATAGAGTTGCGCTCAATATGTGTGAATAACGAATATTGTAAATTTTGTTCAGCTCTTGTTCATTGTTAATGGAAATGAACTCTTAATCATTGATTGCGTTATTATGTGACTGGTATTCATACACATAAATTAATAATCGTTGTTTTGTAAATATTCTTAAGAAAATGAGGCATGTAAATAGTTCTCTAAACCGACTTAATATTGATTTGTAACTTTCATCAAGAACATTAAAAGTAATAAATGATCTGATGATCTTGTGCCCATTTTTTTCAATACCTATTTCTGTATTTTAAATATCCATTACCCGAATGATTCTTATTTTAATCTTTCTGCGTTCTGTATAGCACAGAAAATACAGTGTATAAACAGGCTTAATAGACCACAGCTCCAAGCTCCAATTGCTTTCTACAAAAGACTTGCTTTCCTTAGTCCCGAGGGGATTTGAACATTTCGTAGTATCTCTCTTGTTTGATACCAACGTGACGATGGAAGGGGTATGATTGTCTAAATGAACTTATTGATCCTCTCGCCGCTTGAGGTCACATTCTTAAGTTATTCTTGGTTTGATTGCTACATGAAATAACAAAGCCCGAGATAAAAATTGCTTGGCGAGATGGAGCGATGCAAAGTTCAATGTTGTTGGTCACACCACTGCCTGGGCGGAAATGGGGGAGCGGGGGGCACTCCAGCCTCTGAGGCTCGTATACAGCCTTTCCTCCCCTCCAGTTTATCATACCCCCAGCGGGGTTAGGCGGGGTGCGCTCCAAACTCCAACGAGGGGGTGAAGTAACCTTCTGACGCAAGGCGGGGGAGTAGAGGGGAGAGCTCACTTTCCGTGCCGAGAGCCGAGAGCGCTAGCTTGGCGCGAACAGGCGCGAGGCGGGGTGGGGAGCAGCGAGGGGTCTGTTGTTCGCTTCGCTCGGCTCGGCTCGGGTCGGCTCGGCACTGTGCTCGGCGTGCGGCGGGCTCGGCTCTGGCTCTGGGCCACTCTGGGCCCTCCTCTCCGGCCAGCTTTGCTCTGACAGTTGTCAGAAAAAGGGGCTCACGCCGCGCGCGGAACAAAGAAAAGCCTCCTCGCACGCCGCGAACTGAAGGGGGCACTTCGCGGGCGTCTCTCCATGTTAGAGTACTCCTCTTCTGGACGTCCGACGCAAGTTGTGTTACCCGAGCCCGCCACGCCCCTGGAGGCGGGAGACACGGCGCATCGCGATTCTAACCTCCAAAGGATCCTCGACCCAGCTCAACACAACCAGCAGGCGGCTGCGAGGACCGCCCAGCTGGTCGCCGCCAAGGCGTCAACATGGAGGTGGAGCACAAGCTAGTGTTCGGCCTGGCTGCCTCGGTGGCCATCAACTACCTGCTGGGATGTGTCTTCCCGATGTCGACGCATTTGGCGATAGCCATCCTGACCATCATCCTGATGAGATACAGACGTAGACTCTACATCATTGGCAGGACGTTTCCTCGTGACATAACGTGAGTATCGTCTCGACGACTGGCCACTTCCACAACAATAACTGCGTTGTGTGATCGCTGTGTGGTGTGGGTGAGTGCGGCGCCCAGTGGCCCAGTGCGGCGGGGGGCTGTCAACTTAAGCTTCCGGCACTGTCGGCCGTCCGTCCGTCCGTCCGTCCGACCGTCCGGCACGGCTAGGC
>CABIKL010001808.1:0-14164 GCA_902196195.1 Aptinothrips rufus
CCCCCCCCCCCCCCCCCTCCTCCACCCACACCCACGTGAGTCAACACGACGCCGCACTGCCATTGTCTCTCGGAAGGAAAGACACATGTGTCGCTCCCAGGCCAGGCCCGGGCCAGGCCGCCAGGAGTATCACTGTGTCGAAAGTGGGCATGCAGCGCCAGCGAAAGGGCAGTGCAGTGTAGAGACCTGGATACTGAGGAAAGAAGTGAAATGTGGCTGTCCGGTCTAGTCCGCCCTCTTAACTAATGACCGACTGCTGCGACTGCCGCACCAGCCCAGCGTGACAATTAAAGGTGCGCTATGAGAAATGCAACGTTCCGCGTCTCTTTCCCCGATGGCCAGGTCTTCGGTGCAGTGGTGTGCAGTGCAGTGGACTGGTCTGAACTAACTTGACGACGTGTCGCAGTGGGTTCATTACTATTCAGGGGGCGGGGCGCTCCCCCGCCCCCGCCCGCTACTTGTGAGGGGCGTGGCGTGGCGTGGCGTGGGCCGGCCAGGGCCCCACTGGGGGCTCTCGGCGCGTTAGGGGCGCAGTGCGCGTGCTGGCTGGGCCCCGCCGGGGGTCGGGGTCGGGGTCGGAACCCTAGGGGTGGGCGGGGGTGGATTTATCGTAGCAAGCTATGTTCGCCCTGATAACGCCTGATCCTCGTTGTTGATAGGGGTGGGTCAGCCCTTGTAGCAGCCGCTAATGTTCCTCAGGATAGCCATGTCCCCGACTGGTGACGCGGTGTTTAGTTTCCGATCGTTGCGTGTTGTTGTTGTTTTCTTGACCTACAACCTCTGAATGACCGAGTTTCTACGCACATTCGCGGCGCGTACGTGGAGCGGTCAGTGAAAGGACTCGACGTCCTCTACGCATGCATCGCTGACTGACACAGTGCTCTGGTTTCCTCGTGACGTCCGGCCTCCATGTTGGACTCCTCCCGGCATCATTTGTATGTAAAGTCTCTCGGTGCCTGGGGTATAGAGCAGCTCCATCGCGATCCCGTCGTCACGGGCCGATTGCTCTGATAGTCCATTATACGGCAGTTACTTTGATTGCAGTCAGCCCCATCGCCATGGAGGTCTAGGCCCCGCCGCGCCCCGCCTCGCCCCGCCACGCCCCGCCCCGCCACGGAGGCTCAGCTTTTGGATGATCCCTCAGTGATCTCGGAAATGGCTTCTGAAACTTGGGTCCCCGCTCAGCGGCCGTGGAGGATCACTTCGAAGGTCATTGCGTCACGCAAATCAACGAAAAGAAAATGTCGAGAATGTCTGGGGAAGGGCCCGTCCGATAGGACGAACCGACCCTGAGGGAAGCACTGGACATGACTTGTAACACAGGAAGGACAGCATGAAAGGAACCAATTGGAAAGTGAAGTTGGACCTCGGGTTGGCCTGGTTCTCTTTATTTTCACCCAGTGGCGGAAGGGTCTCATAACGTCGACTATGTCAGGAAAATCAATGTCGCTCGTTTCTTCATTGCCTGTCTTGGCAGTGCATAGACGGAAGAGGAATCTGTAAGTTTTTTTGATTAAAAAGGAGAAAACACGATTTCTTTTGACACTAGTTCATGCAATGATTTCTTTTGCTTTACTTTTTTTCATTTTGCCTGTAGGCGCCAGGTTTTGAGGTGGATGGGCGGCCAGTCGCTCCAGGACGCATATTCCTGGAACTGTGGGGGCGACGGCCGGTGGCGGTGGGCGGGGTGGGTCTACCCTTGCCCCGGCTGGGGTGGCGTGGCGAGAAGGGCGGGTGGTGCGGTACGGGTTACTTCGCTTGCTCTTGATTGGGGATCACTTTCGGGCGAGGTTCAGCTGCAATTAGCGAGGATCTGTGATCGAAGCCCTATCCTGCAGTGAGGTCGGAGAGGGGGGGGGGGGGGGTCTCTGATCCCGGGTGAACACCGTACTTGGTATTCCTCTCGTGTTGACGCCTTTGAACTATGTCTGACGTGTTCTTGTCTTGTTCCAGGTAAGCTGAGTCGCCGGCAGTGTACTTAGGCGCCTCAAAGCTGCAGCAGGTTCGTTAACAGCTGTTAAATTCTATAAAAGACCAGCTTGTTTTTGTGTGGAATGGGTGTGTAGTGGGTACGCCTCCTCCTCCCGCGCCCTTTTTCCTTCCGCCCTAGAAAGTGGGGAGTGAGTACGCAGAGGGGGTGTGGGATCCTGGTGGATCCTGTATGGTCCTGTGAGATCCTGTGGGATCCTGTGGGATCCTGTGGGACCCTTTGGGATCCTGTGGGAACCTTTGGGATCCAGTGGAATCCTGTGGGGTCGGGCCGGGTCCAGACCAGACCAGTCGGCTAAATAACCTTCCATTCGATAAGCAGGTCGAGCACTTCCCTTGCAGCATCCCACCCGCGCGCCGTACATGGCTCGGGCGACTCGATCGAGCAAACATCCACAAGTCCAGTCTCGATTGGTTTCCCATACAGTGCTTATTGTATTGAGCACGCAGAGCAACTGATTCGAGTGCCTCCGCGATGAAAGCAGTTGCTGCAGCTCTGTCCTGCACTGTACACCATCTGGACGGCATGTGCTGTAAAGCTCTCGATGGCAGAGAAATTTGCGAGTATTTGTGAGGTTCATTTTGATATCCTCACCGATGGGAGAGAAAATTCCAGACACGATCAGATTTAAAATTACCGTTGCTCCCTCTTTTTTGCAGTGTGCAATGCCGTGCATTGAATGTACGAATCAGGTAGAGAACACAGTTTGCAGTTGCATTGCAGCGGCATGAACAAGCGGAACGGATCGCAAATTACAGTAAGCAGTGTGTCAGTTTGAGGCCAACAGTGCGAAGCGCGCTGAGGCTGAAACAAAATAAATCTGAAATTTCTTATAACTTTTGAGCTGCGTAGCACTCTGAGTGGAAACAGACTAGACCGGAGCGAGTGAAATGAAGTACCTGTCTTGTGAACAGTCCGAGGAACAGTCATTAACATGTTTCCGCCAATAGTTCGGGCGTGGTGTCGTTTGTTAATTATAGTCTTTGATTTCAAACCTATAATTCCATGGATATGAAGTGAGTTACGTTACTTCGCCACGCCACGCCACGGCCGTCAGATTGGCCGATAGTTGAGGTTGTGCGGTCAGTCCAGGCGGGGCGTGAGCGAGTCGTGATGCCGGGTTGGTCTCCAGAGACCATATCAGGCTGACCTCTGTCCCTAACCTAGCCTCACTCGTAACTGCGGTCCCGCATTTTGATTCCTCGCTCCAGATTAAAGTCACGGCGAAAATGTCTTCCCTTTAACAATTCCGAAACAAAAGAGACCGCTAAAGTTAGTTTTGCGCATTTCAGTACCTCGGTCGGTCGGTAGTGCTCACTCTCTAGCTCTTCGCGAAATTAACACACTACGACGTTTCAAGAAAAAGCAAACAGACCAAAAGATTGTTGCATAATTCTCAATATCCGGCGGTTGGCGTCTATTATTACAGCAACCTCTTTGGGTAATCCGAATCCTTGATACATTCTAAATGTCTAGTAACTTTTTCTTTAAAAATAACTTGAATTAGTAAAAATGTCGTAACAATGTCGAAACAATTTCGTAAAAATTGTGTGGCCAACCAGAACAAAATTGACACTAATACTTTGGTTTTGGTTTGTTGAGAGCTTTAGGGCTCGTAGTTGTGCCCGCGCTCCATGCGGTGGACAGCACCTCACGTGACGGTGATAAGCCCCACCAGGCATGGAAACCAAGGGACTCTTATCTTTAAAATTGTTACTAAGTCCGAAAAAAGTTACTAGACTTAGACTTTTAGAGTGTATGACGCGAAGAAATAATTCGGGCGTGGTTTCCCCCGTCAGACCCCCTCCCTCTTCCCCCGCACAAAGAGCGACCCTTGTGATGCCGCCATGTTCCATCTGGCAGTGACAAGTACTCACCTCGTGCCAGGCGACCGGAGCAGGGGCGGATCCAGAAAGCAGCGCTGACAAGAACTGCGTCTTGTATCAAATACCGGTGCCCGTGTCTTCGTTTCTTCAACATCACGCACTGCCACTGATCGCTAATTTGTCCCACAGATATCTCTGGACCTGAGGAGCTAGGGTCAGTGTGGGTAATAAATGCACAAAACAAAAACTGAACACCCCTCTGGAGCACGTATTTGAACCAGAAACTTGCACGTGACCACTCGTATGAGATCATGAGAAGCACCTGAGACGAAATCAATCGTCCTGTAGAGGTCACGTGTTCAAATACCGGCTCCAGCGGGGCGTGCGGGGCGTTCAGTTTTCACCCTGTGCATTTATCACCCCCACTGACCCTCGTCTTAATTGTATTTGTTTTATGGCCGCTGCTCTTATCGTGGCAGCGTCCCAAGGGATGTCGACATTATAAGCGAGCCCCACGGTCCTACGGTCCGGCGCTGAGGAGTAAACCTCTTTAATACAATTTGTCCGGGTGGCGGCTGCTGGGGGTGGGGCGAGGCCGGGTTCGGGTTAGCTCGTCTCACTCTGCATGTCTAGTAACTCTTTTGTTCGGACTTGGGAACGATTTTAAACATAACGAGAATTAGGAACAATTTTTGTAACGACGTAGAAACGGAAACAATTTCGTAAAAATTGTGTGGTTAAGTAGAACAAAATTGTTACTAATTCTAGTTCTAGTTGTGTTTAAAATTGTTACTTAGTCCGAAGAGATAAGTAACAAGACATTTAGAGTGTACGTGCGGGTCCAACTGCGGGTAGGTGGAGGGGGCGTTAACCAGGGAGCCACAGGCGGCCACAGGACGTCACACGCCGCTCTGGAGTTAGTGGAAGGCTCGCGATCCGTTGCTCGGCTGAACTCGATTCTCTGCCAGTCTTCTCTGCTTTTATTTTCTGAAGCTGCACCGGCCCTTCGCATCCGGTCCAGTGGACTCCAGTCCCTCGTGTCTCTAGCTAGTGGGTGTAGGTACTCTGAGATGAAAGATTCGCACCGCGGCCAGGTTGATACTGCACTGCAGTCCGCTGCATGTTCTGGCATTGAGTGTCTCTCGAGCAAGGGGTATAGCCCTTATCCTGCATGAAGGAACTCGGGCCAGGTCGATACTGCCCTCTCTTCCGGCATTGAATGTCTCTCGAGCGAGGAGTATGGTCGCCTGCGTGGAGTGCACAGTCTCCTCGCCTCCAGGCTGTGTGGTGGTGCGGCGACACCGTCGCGTGGTAAGGAAGGAAGCCCGCTCATTCATTTTTCAGGCAGGGTCTGACCCGACGGGGAAAGGAAACGGCGCAGAGGGGACATTTTTGAGAGGGGCCTAAGCGGGCCACAAGGCTCCATGGGGGGTGGGAATTGAATGAAATCACGTTGCTGCTGGTGCCGGTGCGAACAGTGGCCTGAATAGCCTCACGTGCACGGAGAGGTAGAGGCCACCAGGGGCGACTCGTTCATTGTTTGTCCTCGTGCTGTATGCCTGCACCTCCACCGCAAGGATCGTCACGCACGGTGGGCTGCAGGAAGCGGAACGTAACGCACCGGCTCATTGGTGCGTGTGATACGAGTGCACGCCGGGCTGCTGTGTGTCCTTTGAATCATTTCACTGATTTAGCTTGTGAAGACGGTCCTTCATGATCTCGTCCTTTTTCTCCCTCATTTTGTTCCTACGCTTTCCTCTCTCCTCCGTCCCACCCTTGCTCTGTGATCCTAGCCCGGCCAGCCCGTATAAAAATGAGGAGGAAGAAGACCTTGTAGCCTTGTAATGGATGCAAGGCCAGGGGGTGTAATGAAGGGAGGGAGATTAGAGCAGCGCCAGACGGACCGGGCAGGGCAGCGCCTGGTGGGCAGGGCAGGGCAGCGCCTGGTGGGCAGGGCAGCATATGGTGGGCAGAGGAGCGCCTGGTGGGCAGGGTAGGGCCTGGTGGGCAGGGCCTGGTGGGCAGGGCAGCATGTGGTGGGCAGAGGAGGGCCTGGTGGGCAGGGTAGGGCCTGGTGGGCAGGGCAGCATATGGTGGGCAGAGGAGGGCCTGGTGGGCAGGGCAGCATGTGGTGGGCAGAGGAGGGCCTGGTGGGCAGGACGGGGCCTGGTGGGCAGGGAAGGGGAGAGCCTGGTAGGTAGAGCAGGGCTTGGTGGGCAGGGAATGGCCTGGTGGGCAGGGAAGGGCCTCGTGTGCTGGGCAGGGCCTGGTGTTTTGTAGCCTTGCCTGTCGCTGCAGCTGCCGCAGCTAGCAGCTGTGGCATGGCGTGGCGTGGCGTGGCGTGGCGTTCTGAACGCCGATGCCGTGCTGTGGTCGCCGTGGTTGTAACAAGTTAGTTTCCGCGGTCTTTTGTAACGACCGTCCCATTTCTCGCCGCAATATCGAATCACAGGACAGGACTGTTGTCACGGGTTGGTATTCTGCTGCCAGCCTGCTGCCAGCTCGCGGGCTGCGCGGCATGCTGGTAGGAGAGAGCCAGAAAGGAGAGAGGCGACAACTGTCATGGCGGCAGTGGGCCTGGCAGCCGCTGGGATCCAGCTGGGGACAGCGCATGCGCAATGCCTCGCTACCTGGGCGCGCGGTGAGGGTGCGGGGTAGAACGAGCACTGCTGGTTCCTTGGGCGGCAGCCGCCATGACAGTTGTCGCCTCTCTCCTTCTAGGCTCTCTAGTAGGATTGGGCCGTGAACCCGATATACATGTGCAGTGTGCCAAGCAGGGCGGGCCGGGCCGGGCCGCCCTGCAGAAGACAATGCGATCGGAATAAGAAGCTGAGACCAGGAACCAGGGCCAGCCCTGTGCCGTCGCTATCTCAATATGCCCCTCTGGCATGGACGACATCGCGAGTGAAGGCTGAGACCAGTCGATTCAGGGCTGAATCCTGACGTGAGCCGAACACTGGCCGTCCTCAGCTGTGAGTCTGCTGAACCGATTAGCTCATTCTGGGAGGTGGAGTCAAAGGGTGAAGTGTTGAAGGCGGCTGTTTGTTGGGTCCAGAGCGCCACGCTGTCCAGGTGAGGGATGCCGGCCGCAAGCTTGGCTGTGATGAAAAAAAAATAGTGACATAAAAATAGCGGATCGTGTTATTTCCAGAGCGACGTGGAGTGCGGGTCGGTTCTGCTAGTTAGAGAATGAGGTAATGACCGTGGTGACAGGTGCGACGCCCCGCCACGCCGCGCCCCGCCACGCCCCGCCACGCCTGGCCTGGCCGAGTCGCTGCAGCAGCTGCTGGTTGCGTCACATGAGGTGCTCCACCTGCACGCCACGCCACGCCACGCCACGCCATACTCAGTGCTGCTCGCACCCGCTAGTTCGTCAACTCCCCTCGCCCACGTCACTGCGTCGTTCCGACTCTCCTGCTGCGGCTGCTCTGTACGCAAGTTTCCGCCCGCGACCCGTATCCAGCAGCTCAGCACCCCTCACTACGCTCCGCCACGCCCTGACCTGCATCGTGACCTCTTCAACAGACTTGCCCGCCACGCTTTAGAGTTCCGACCCGAGGGACTGTCTCAAAGTAATAACGAATTAGACCCGAAATCACTTTCCGTGAAAGAAAATTCTTGCAGTTTCGTATCGTTCCCTCCCTTTGAAACAAAAAATAAAAACTGAATACAAAAGTGTTTTTATGTATTCCGAAATCTGCCTAAATGAGGGTTATTATTCAGAAAATAACCATAAAACCAGAATACTACTTTAGTCGGAGCAGACCTACCGCTCAGAGTGTGTCGCTGCTCAAGCGGTCGAACTTCACCTAGGCGAGAAAACCTTTACCCTCTGGCAAACCGGCTTTAAAAGTAAAATCTGTATGAAGAAAGACCGGAAGACTGTTTTTCCGCCATCGTTTTAAAGAAGGCGTCTTTTTCTTTCGATCACTCCCTTCGTTTAGACGTTGACTGACTGGACAGCCCATCGGGAAATGATGAACGCGTCCGCTGTACCGCTGTATCCCTCTTTAGAAGCACGTGAAGTCGTCTCGGGGCGGCGTGCCTCGCCTGGCCTGGCCTGGTGCTGCGGAGCGCCTGCAGGGTAGGCCGCCCGGCCACACCCGTGCCCGGCGGGCCTGCCTACCCTGCAGGTGGCTCTTGCTGTTGCTGCTGCCTACTGGCAGTTCCTTGCTGTGGACTTCTTGTTGTTGCTGATGATTGGCAGTTCCTTGCCGTGGACTTGTTGTTGTTGCTGGCTGCCGCCTGAGGCGCTCGCTCTCCGCCGAGAAGGTGAGCATGACCATGTTTACCCCGCTGCAGCTGCCATCTGCAGTCGAATCGGGAAATCAATCTAGTCCAATCAGCTGCAATGTGTTGCGTTCGTCTGTTTGGCTCATGAGAATCAGAACGGTATAGCTGTCAACACGGCCCGAGTGAACTCGGGGTGTGTTTGCATGCAGATCGCTCTTTAAACAACAGTCATCTTTATGTCGGTCGTGATTCTAGTGCCTAGGCCAGCTGTGTGCCTCGCCTCGCCTGGCGTCGCCTCGGGCCATTAGCTGATCTGATCGATTGATTGCACGCGACACAGTAGGGCTGGACTATCCTCGGCCTGCCTCGGCTCGGCTCGACTCGACTCGGCTCGGCTCGGCTCGGCTCGGCTCGTGATGGCGAGCCCCACGGCCAGCCGCCTTACGATGCCCCGCTCCTCCGATTTAGTGCCCCAACCGCCATCCATACTCAAGGGTCGTCTAATCGTATAATACTGCGTACAACGCCATGTACCGGGTGTTAAGCCGCATACACGACAGTCGATTGGGTTGCCTATCGCTCCTGCCTGGGCCAGGGGAACTAGAGGCGGGAGGAGGGAGGCCCTGCGCAGTCCCCTCTGACCCAGGCAGAGCGGTAGGCAACCCAATCGGCTGTCGTGTATGTGGCTTAACACCCGGTACAAGTACAGCATCCTTTGAATCTTGATATGATTCCCTCTTAAGTGTTAAATCATAACTCGTTGACTCGTTTGACTTTTATTGATTAAAATGATTCGGGATTTCTCATATCGTTATAACTAAAATACTGAGCGCATGACTTAGGATACTGGCGGCGATCTTTATTATTTGTCATTAAATAGTAGTTTCACAGAATATCGGTTTTTGAGTATTGAAGTCAAGATAACCACGGCGACCTATTTTTAGGACGGAGGGTGGGGAACGCTCATCCTTCTATTTAAATTGGATAGCTTTGAGGGCTACAATGTGAGACCGACAGGCCGGTGCACGTGTCCCCGCCCCCCTCGTGTTGCGGCTTGGTGCGCTACCTCGCTGATCGAGTTATGTGACACCCCCGACCTGCCACGCCCTGCCCCGCCTCAGCATACCATCATCGCGCACACAAGAAAAATCATTTTCTGACCATTACTAATTTTTTAGCAGTCAGAATCAGCATTGTTACCAATAAAAATGATGCTGCTCTGCTAAATTTTAACTGAACTGCAGACGACTTAAGCTGCGTCACCAGATGTTTAGCTCCTGTGCTAGGATCAGTCCATGACGGCGTTAGTTGGGCGAGCTCCGTGTGCAGCTAGCATAGCAGCCAAAAATTTAGCTGGGCCGAGAGTAATTTTTTTGGGTGTGTGTCCGTATTCATAATTCCCGCGCTGAGCCCAGCCGGGCCTGGCCGAGCCGTATCGAGCCGCTCTGCGATGGCCGGGCCGGGCCGGGCCGGGCCGGGCTGCTACTGAAGCGGACTGCATCGTGCCAAGGTCAGCTCGAGGGTCGGCCGGGGTCGGCCGAGCAGGGCGGGGTAGGACAGCTTGGACGAACGCCCGCAGGGACGATTAATGATGGCTCTTGTTGGTACACTACACGGCGGCGGGCGGCGGGGCGGTCTTTGTATCGGTCTGGATGCGCGCGTCTTTTAATCATTCATAGCATATCGACGACCTGTCCGTTGTTTCGAGGTCGGGCGACGCGGACCCATCTAGCCGACCGATATGTCTCTGCCCCTGGACTTTCCGAGTGCATGAAAAAATTAATCACCTCTTTCGTTATTGAGGACTTTGTCATGCATATCTCGTCTCCCCGACTAAAAACACTCACTTTGACACTCTCAGACCACCATGAACATTTTCACAGTATCTATTGACAAATTTGTTCAACAATGGAGTTATAAACAATTTTGTTACTACGTTATTAACATTTTGTTCAGGATAATTAACAAATTTGGTCATGGCCATGGACAGTTTTGTTCATAGTCTATTTTTGCACAAATTTCATTATGCGGTATGAACAAAAAAGTTCATAAGGTCTGGGAGTGTTGCAGGAGTTTTTTTTTATTTTAGTTGGAGGATATTGCACGGTGGACTGTCATTTTCATGGCGCCTCTGCCTACAATTCGAACGAGATTGCAAGTAATTATTGTTGTTTGCTCTGCGATTGTTCGACCCGCTGCAAGGGCTGCGGCCTCATTTATAACCTTGACTGCGACCCCTCTTGCCACCAGGGGTGACAAAATTCGAATTTTCATGTAGAAACCTCAGAAATCAGTGTGGATGAACGCGAAATCTTGCAAATTAATGTGAACTAATTTACTTTTTTGTGTGAAAATGTCAGTGGAAACTAAAGAACATGGCGGCTTCTGCTCTGCTATGCCCCGACCCTAGAGCAAAAGGTCCTCTTCTCCGGATTAACGCTAAACAACGCAAATTAATACAAATTTGCGAAAATTGATAACAAAATAACGAAAATTGTGTTAATTTCGTTGAATGAAAGGAACTAGCAAAGCTTTTAGGGTGCGCGCTGGGGACGACTTGTCTCATTACCCGGCCATAGCGTGTCAGCTTGAAGACCTCAGTAATCGAAGGGTCGTCCTTGCCTCGGACAAGCCGGCCCGGCCAGGGCAGGACATGACAGCTGTGTCAGCCTGCAGCCCAGAGGGTGGGTCAAGGTGAAATGACAGCCCCTCGTGCCGTCCCGGCTGGGCTGGGCTGGGCTGGGCTGGGGGCGGCTGGTATAGGAGCGATGTGACCTAGTCCGTCTGATCTAGCCCGGGTCTAGGAATGTAGCCAGTTCAAACCAGTTGAAACGGACCGCCTTCCTGTGGGGTGGGCGCTGCCGAGCCCGGACTTAAAATGTCACTGTTAAATCGTGAGAAAGGAAGTGATCTGTACTACATAGGATTTGGAGCATATGTAATACGAAGCCGGTTCGTTGTTAATTTACAAATGCAATGTTCAGTTCTGGGCCTCTGCCCATATGGTCCATGGCCGGCCGAGGAGACGATGAAGGACTCGATGTGCTGCAGCGACAGCGACCGATGGTAAACATTGTAGCTGTGAGGTGCTCCGTCCACCAGATCCCCGCCCACGCCACGCCACGCCACGCCACGCCACGCCCTGCCGCCACAGCAACATCTCTTATTGAGATTGACGCGTGTGAACCGCCTCTGCTCCTCCCCCCTCTAGTCCTCCCCTCCACGCCAGACTAGTGACGCGACGTTTAGCGTGGTCTAGCGATGTCCTTTCTTTCGTCTCGGAGTTAATTATCAGATCCGGAGAGCGCGAGTGACGCCGCGCCGCTGCTGTTGGAGGCAGCAGCCCGCCACGATGACCCCCTTCCTCCCCGCACACTGCTTGTAAAGATGATCACTCTTAAAAATAATACCTGTTTTGGGGAGCCCTTTTCCAGAAACAGCGGGACAAGTAACACCAGTTCCAAAAAATTTTGTGCTCGTTTGGAGGATTACGTAGAAATGCGTTTTAGAGCGTTGTGATCATTTTGGTATAGCTCTCAAAATGACCCTCAAAAATTCCAAAACTGGTGTTACTTCACCCCTTGTTACTGGGGAAGGGCTCCCCAAAACAGGTATTATTTTTAACAGTGATAAATTAGGTTAAATGCACCGCATACCCACATTAAATTTGCCGTAAGTTTTTTGGGGAAATTTAACTGGGTTAGACTAAAACCAAAGTTTATCATTTTTTTACTAGGCCTGCGCTGCGTGCGCGTGGTGAGTTGGTGGCGGTACTTCCACTTACAGGCTCCCGCGGGCCTCCCGCTAGTCAAGTTGTAGGCGAGGTGGCGAGGTTGTTTGGTTTGTTAAGAGTTTGTGGGCTCGCAGCTGTACACGCGCTTCATGAGGTACTTCTGGTCCACGCGCCGCCCCGCCCCGCCTCGCCCCGCCCCGCCGTGGACTGCTCCAGTTGTCAGTCAGAGGAACCGGTCCGCCGTCATTACTCTGATGTGACCAATTGCAGGCGGAGGAGGAGGGGGGGAGGGGAGGGGAGTGGCTGCACCTGTGCGATCACGACGCGCGGCCTTGCCTGGTGCAGGAAGAGGGACGATGGAACGAACGGAATGACCAGAAAAGAAATAAAAATATGGGCGTGTCGTCGTGTTCAGTTACTCGTTCATGTCACGTTATCTTTCAGAGCAGCTATGATCAAATTCTTCTCAATATCATTAACTGTATTTTTCTTCTTCCAAAAAAATAAAAATGTTCTTTGTTTTAGCACAGTGTGTGTTGCTTTTTGTTTTTGAGTAAAATGATGAAATTGTCCTGCTGGAGCGTGTGTCTGGAAGCCGTTCTCCACGTCTTCTTCGTGTTGTCCTGATAGGGGAGCGAGGGTATCGCGGGTCAATTAACGGGATGGGGCGAGTGTCTCTCCACGTGTGGATCCTAATTGCTCTCCCTATCGGCCTGGTATGCTGTGAGACCCGTAAGGAAAGTGAGACCACGAACTTGGTCGTCATTACACACACATGTTGAGACGACTCTTTCTCTCGACGGACTTAATGGTTTTGTCTTACTTTCTGGGATGAGAGTGGACTGCTACCTGTCATTGCCTTTCCCGGTGCCTCCCGCCTTCTCCTTACATTGTTGGGATTACTATCTCCCATCCATCTCTTTCTCTTCGTTCCTCTTTGTATACCAATGTAGCTTCTTACTATCATTCGTCTCGTTTGTTCCTCGTTTGCTATCGAGCCAACAAGTTCAAGTACTACATCGTGGCCATTGCTTCCTCAGAGAGTCCAATAACCCTGACCAGACCGATTAGGTATCCAGCCCGATCCGATCGTTTTCAGTAATTGGTTCGATTACCGGAGAGATGAGCAGCAAGGGGCTTGGAACTGCGATCATCATTCGGGTGAGATGAGCGACTAGGTTCTCCCTCACCTGCAAACAACTCTAGCGAATTCAAAATTTGGATTTCCTTTTAATATCGTTTATTTATTTTGCTCTTTCAAATTTTTTTTTTTCTCGAACGTTTATTCTAAGCCCTTGTTTTGTTTTTTTTGTTTTGTTTTTTGCCTTTCCACGACATTACACGGCAATCAGCGTGGCTCTGCTCGACCGTGAGGTGTCCTCCCTCCAGGTCACTGACAACGAGGACTTGGCCACTTTCGTGTTCCACCCGATCGCTCCTCTCCTCTCCTCTCCTCTCCTCTCCTCTCCTCTCCTCTCCTCTCCTCTCCTCTCCTCTCCTCTCTAGTTTGATCAATAACGCAACTTCTTTTTTAATGGCGTATGTTAATTGACCCACTGGATTCGTTGTCGAGGAAATTATACATCAGATTGTTGAAGAAAAGCAAATGAGAGGCGAGGAGGGTGGGAAAGCCTGGAACTCGCATAGTCACTCGGCTTGGGTCGCTCCGAACTGTCGGAACTAAGTTAATTAAGCAAACATAATTTCCTTCCGCAGGATGAGATTACTTGTCCGCGTCATTGTAGAAGTTGTTTTACTTTTATGCCTTGTGACAAACAGTCCCGCCTCGCCCTCTTTTCATAGCCTGTTTCGTACCAACGAAGACGTTTGACCTTACCGAGCTTTGAACCTGCATCGCTCTGCTCCGCCCCGCCCCGCCCCGCCCCGCCCCGCCTCGCCTCCAGCTGGCCATGGAGCGTTTCTTACCGCTTGCTGCGGTCTGCATCCTCCCATTACTCAACTCCGGCGGATGCTTGAAGACAACGACAATGGTGACCAGACCACCCCGGCCCTGCCCGGCCCAGCCCCGTTATGAGATCTGCTTCCTGAACACGGTAATCGACCGTCGAGGCGTTTAATATCGCCGGCGTCTGTTCGGACCGCCCGCTGAATTGACGGCCATTTTCTTGGGCGCGTCGAATGAGCCAGTGGACAGTGTTGCAGTCAGCCCTTTTGTGATACTGCGGAGGCGTGGCGTGGCGTGGCGACCTGCAGATGTTAACAGCGAGACGTCCGCGGCTTGGAATCCGCTGAAATCTCATTCTGCTCGTGGGCGTGGAGGAGAGCATGTCGAGGGCAGAAGCTGAAACATCTGAACCCCGCTGAAAGCTGTTAATTGCCGCGGAAAGCGAAAGATCTCATTTGCCCCCCCCCCCCCCCCCC
>CABIKL010001809.1:0-14161 GCA_902196195.1 Aptinothrips rufus
CTCTCTCTCTCTCTCTCTCTCTCTCTCTCTCTCTCTCTCTCTCTCTCTCTCTCTCTCTCTCTCTCTCTCTCCCTCTCTATTCTCTGCCTCTCTCCCCCCCCCCTCATCCTGCCCTCTTGCTTCCCCCTTTGAGACGCGTTCATTTGTGTGCGCCCGACAATCTCCACACAAAGCAAGGTGGAGCGTTCAACGTCATTGTTTCTGTGATTGCTGCGCAACGAGGCTTTTATTCGGGAGACAGAAAAGGAGGAAAAAGGGGGGTGGGGGTGGGAGGGGGCAGCAGGTCGCCACACGTGTGTGCAGAAGTGTTGCCTCCCCCACCGCAAGCGAGTATTTTATTTTGACTGCCCCCGACGCCAACAAGTCACTCGGCACAGGCGCCACTCGGCCGCCCCAGCCCGGCCTGCACTGCTGATTGCTTGCAAAGAACTTGTCTTTGTATACAAAGAACACACGATCTTCGCAATACAAAGAAACCTCTTCGTATTGGAAAGAAACCTCTCTGTAATACGAAGAAATGGCATTGTAATACGAAGAGACTTCTTTGTAATACAAGGAAATTCTTCGTAACTTACGAAGACAGTTCTTTGTAATACAAAGGGATTTCTTTGTAAGCAACTGGTGGTGTGGCCTGACCTGGCCTGGTCTGGTCGGTTGTTGAACTGCACTGGGGAGTACGTAAAGCCCAGCTCCCCTGTCCTGGAGAGGCGCACTGGTGCTCCCGCAGAGAACGTCCTGGAGATCCTGGAGGACCCTGTGAGGATGCTTCTAGCCCGGCCACGAGCTGGAATTGAGGTGCCTGTATGCGCGCTGTCAAGAGCGAGCGGTTTACCCTCTGTAGGGGAAAAGGATGGCTTTAATTTGATGCCCCCCCCCCCCCCCCCCCCCCCCCCCCCCCGGCCCCCTCCAGTCCGGAGAGCTGGCAGCAGGCCGGCCAGGGCAGCTGGGAGTGGAATGGAAATGTTTGTTATTTCGGGATATCCTTCCGTGTCGCGCTAGCCTGCTGCTGCTGCGCACTGGCAATGTCGAGCACCGTTTCTCGAAATAACGCTCGATACGGCGAAACGCATTACTTGCTCAGTTTCCAAGTGACTTTGAGTTTAGTTGACAAGTATTCTTGGAAGTTTCGGGCAATTTTCCCTGCTGTGTCTTTGCTGTCAGCAGAATTATTAGCCCTGCCTGCCTCAACTAATGCCTCCCCCTTCCGAGGGGGACAAAATGAAAATGTGCGCCGAGGTAAGCCCCCTGACAAGGACGAGGAAGGAAATTAGTTTCCTCCTCCCGAGCGTGTCGTGTGTGCAGGTTCCTCTCTATTCCAAGGGAGCTGGCCCGGCTACTGCCGCTGCTGCCGCTGCTACACTTTGCTTCAGGGGAGAATAAGAAAAGGAATTTTCTTTCCTCCATTCACGCTCATCGATTTTCCCGTTTTGTTTTTAATCCGACTGAAAACCCTCATGGTCCTCCCTCCCGCTTGGTCCAGTCTCTTTACGGATTAAATCGCTCCGCTGATTGGGAGAGCAGCTCAAGTGGATTCAAAGAGAGCACGGTGCTCTGCCAGGGTAGGCCGCCAAGGCTGACTCCAGGGGGCTGAGCGTTATAGCCGCCACTTCCTGGAGCATGCTCCAGATCTGGCCGCGGGGGTGGCGGGGCGGCTTCCTTCATTTTGTCTCGTTGCGCGGTGGTATTACCCCCGCCACGCCCCGCCACGCCACGACACCAGCCCATGGTTATGCCCACTGAGCTGCTGCGCGCCGTTTTCGCGCTCTCGTTATCGCTTGTTGCAGGCCAGGCAGGCCCAGCCCAGCCCAGCCGCGCTGCTTGCCCCGGGCGGGGCGGTTCCGTCGCTATCGACGCTGTACTCGGTGTTGCTGTGGGGCCCTCTATCCTTTGTGCCCCCCCCCCCCTCTCTTTTCCTCTTGTTGGCGGTCCCCTCGTGTTTTCTCTCTACTGTACTCATTCCAGCCATTGTGAGCCGCGGTCTCCTGAGGGGTACGTGGCTCCCTGCCGCAGGCTGCCCCCTTTCGGCGCGCGTATTTTAAATTTATGAGAACGGCGAATCGCGGATGATTAAAGGTTTGTTCACCCGGGGCGGAAGGAAAGCAGGGGTGCGGTTTCGTATCTTTTTCACCCCTTTTTGCGGCGAGATTCGCGGCGCAGAGCTGTGGCTGTGACTCACCGCGGCTGGAAGAGCAGAGCGATGTACTGTAGCTTGTGCTCTTGATTATTAACCACTCTTTCGAGGGTCTGCTTGTTATTCTCGTCGGCCTGAGCCGAGGCCAGGCCAGGCGGCACCTGCCAGGCTTTCCCTGACCGCACGCCAGAGGCCAGAGGGTGAAACAAACTTCACTCCACTCCTCATCGCTGCTTTGCTGACCGCTTCGCTTCGCTCTTTGGACTCGTGTGTACGCTACGCCACGCTAGTCCACGCCATGCTGCTCCAAGGCTGGCTGACTGCTGACACAAGTCTGCTGACCAGCGCCGACCCCCACCCCCACCCCCCTCCGCAACCACCCCTGCCTCGCGGCGTCCATTGCTGCGAGCTGCGACCATTACTCTGTGCGCGAGGCGAGTCGTAGACCAGAGCCCTGGCAGACTTATTTGGGTCGCGGGGCGGGGAAGGGCTGCCTACTGTATACCTCCAGTGGGCGGAGGACACGGCATGTGAGGGGGGCGGGGCGGAGGAGGGGGGCGCGGCGGGAAATGAAACGCAAGTCCACGACCTTTTTGTTATCGTTGTGACATATTCTATTACGAGGAGTTCCCGTGCGGTGGGGGCGGCCACGCCATGCCGTCCCAGGGGAGCGGCCGCGGGCCTCTGGCTGCCCCTGGCTGCCCCGGGCCTCGACGACTGACTCAGAGCTCGACTCTCGACTCGGCCTCGCTCTGTTGCTCTTGGCTCCTGGCGGGGCTGGCATGGCGGGCCGAACCAGAAACCAGATCCTCACCACTCACTTGGTGGCGCCTTCCTGTAGCTCCGCACTGCGGCCAGTGACCTGCTCGTGGGGCCGCGCCATCACCCGCACCCGGGCTGAGTCGTGCAGCTCCTACGAAGCAGCAGCACCGCCCTCCCCCTCCCCCTCCCCCTCCCCCAGCCCCGGCCCGCCCCGCCCCGCCCGGACTCGCGTGCGAAACGCCGCGGCTGCGGGGTGTCGTACCTCTGGAGTGTGTCACTGGAGAGTGTGGCGCCGCCAGCTGCCCCTCCCCCTCCCCCTCCCCCTCCTCCCCCGGGGTGCATACAGAGTGGCGGCGCCTCGCGGGGGGAAGCCGATGCTCCTGTCCTGAGATGGAATATGGAAGTGTGAGGCTGGCTGCTGCTCCTCATCCGCTTGTCTGGGAGGGGAGTTGGGGGAGCTCAGACCGGAGCACTGCCGCGCCCTGTTACCTCCACGCACCCCCAGGCGCGGAGCAAGGCGGGGCAGGGAAGGGCGCTGCCCGGAAGAGCCCGCCTCCTTTTGAGAATCGTAATGTCATTCAGGGGAGGACAAGGACGAGTTGAGCGCCGTAACGTGGCTGGGTCTGCCCGCAAAGAGACTGCGTTATGAATAAATTACATTGGTCGCCGTGCTGAATTCGGACCGAGATGTTGCCGAGCCGGGCGGCTAGACGTCCTTCCTCTCCGGGTCCGCCGCGCCGCATTGCATTGCTCCATACAGGGCAGCGCGGCTGGGCTACAAGGTTGCACCGCGGCGCTGCGCTGAAACGCAATGTGAATGAGAATGCCTATTTACGCGACGTGTCTTCATTGTTACAGGGCCTGGACCAGCCCGTCCAGCTGCGGCAGCCGTCATCCGCCGACCTCAACACGCCGCGGATAGACAGCTACCGCTTCTCCATGGCGAACCTGGAAGGTGAGTGCCGGAGGCTCCAGACTCCAGACGTGCTTGGCCCGGGGGGGGGGGGGGGGGGGGGGGGGGAGACAGATTGCCCGCACCCCTTGTTACGAAGATGGAAAGTTAAAGAGGCGAGGGGAGGAGGGGAGGCTCTACGACAAGAATTAATTTACGTGGTCTTTCTTGCAAGGCCTTGGGACGAAGCCGCCGCGGAAAATGTGAAAATTGTCTTCCTGGATCGACCAATCCTTGTCTTTAACACAAAAGCGTGAGAACACGCTGTGGTGAGCCGCGGGCTTCGAAAGAGGGCGGGATTTTATTTATCCGGAGGGTTCTTTGTTGTACACTCTCGTAGGGCGCCGTCTTGAGACCCGTGTTTTACGACGTGAAGCTGGGCTACTGCTAGTTTACATCAGCTTTGCCCGCAGGGAAGGCCCAAGTGAACCTTAGTAAGAAATTAGTCATCGTAAAATCTGTAAAATATAATTTTTGTGGAATGATTCTTGCGCTGTGATTTCCTATAATGTCAGTTCATTGTGGGCTAGAATCGAGGGGTGCCTCACCAAATGTATGTATTCTGTCGTACGCTTTTGTATTCTTTTGCATGCTTCTGTACTCTTTTGTATTCTTTTGTAATCTTTTTATTCTCATGTATTCATTCGTACGCTCAGTCAACTAGTGAGGCACCCCTCGGCTTGGATAGCCCAAACCCTTTAAATTGCGTAACGGTTTCGATCCATGAGTGATCCAAGTAGTATTTGGACGTCTTATTATTGTAATATCTCCTGATTTACTGACGACCCCTGTGTTCACGGAACGCTTGCAGACTCCCAGGACGTGGACCTGGACGCCATCCTGGGTGAGCTGTGCGCGCTGGAGTCGCAGTGTGACGAGGCCATCGCGGAGGGCAACGCGACCCGGAGCGGCAAGAGGACATCCGTGCCCGCCCACCCGTGCAGCCAGCTCGGCCAGACCGGCCTCACCGCCAACAACCATGGCAGCCACGCGCGCTCCAACTCGGACGGCCACCGGGACTTCCTCTGCAAGACCAGCTCAGGTGAGGCTGGGCCTCGGGCTGGGGGCTGGGCAGGGGCGGGACGAGTCAGAGGGTTCTATTGAGTGCGACGAGGAGGGAGCACAAGACTGACTCGAGAATGTACTTTGGATTTTACGCACTAAAATCTGCACCGTATTTTGAAACAGGGCCATTACCAGAGAAAATTAATGGTCAAAATTTTACGGTAAATATTTTAACTATGAAAAATAACCGTAATTTAGCGGACTGATGTGAAAACACTGGTAATCTGGAATAATAATAGTCTCGAAATTATCAGCCAAAAATATAGTAAAATTACCGGAATTCCAAGAACAGTGAGAAGTCAGTACTGTTCTCCAATATTCGTAGATTAACTTTCTCCGAGAGATGACCTCCCAAAGACGAGCGTCGTGTCGTGTCGTGTTTCCAAGACGTGGATCAGAGCTATGGCTCTAGACATAAAGCACGGGCAAGGGCAAGGGCTCGACCTCACGGGTCGCGCCCTCCACGCCCTGCCGCTCGACTTGTTCTCATATGTCTCTCTGACGTGCTGCAGTTCGGACGGACTCCCCGGACAACGACTCTGCCTTCTCCGACAATGTGTCCATGCTGTCCAGCGAGAGCTCGGCGTCCAGCGGCGGCAGCGGCGGCGGCGGCGGCGGCGGCGGCCAGAACAACGGCTGCCTCGCGCCCTCGCCCACACAGGTACTGTGCATTGTGAGAACCGCAGGGCACCGCAGGGCATCGCAGGCTGGGCCGGGCCGGGCCGGGCCGCGCCCAGCCAGCTCACGCCCAACGCAGCCTATAAAGTACACCAAGTGTTTGTGTCGCTTGCTCGGGGTATTTTATTATGTCATTCAACTCTGGGGCCCCAAGCTGCTTATTCTCGAGAGATTTAGAGGCGAGAATTGTAGCTTGGAATATGATTTTTAGGGACAACAATTTAATTTGATTTGCTGTCCAGAAATAACGTAACGCGATTTTGAAGACTTTTGACCCTTGTCCTTACTCGACCTGTGTTACTTTCGTCTCCAATTTTGAGCATTTTACGATATGAATGGAGATCATTCGGAGCAATACCTCAGACACCACCGTCCCCACTCAATACGTTACGTAACTCGTGGACGGCCCCCGACGTGGAGCATGAGAGCCCTGTCTGACGGCCTGCTGCTCTGCGCAGATGGACGCGGCCAAGGCGGAGAAGATCCGGATCGCCCTGGAGAAGATGCGCGAGGCGGCCGTGCAGAAGCTCTTCATCAAGGTGTTCACCTCGGACGGCTCGGCCAAGTCGCTGCTCGTCGACGAGAAGATGACGGTGGGCCACGTGACGAGGCTGCTGGCCGACAAGAACCACGTCACCCTGGAGCCCAAGTGGGCCGTGCTCGAGCACCTGCCCGACCTGCACATGGGTGAGTCATATTATGTCGCCTGCTCAGGCTATCTCGGGCCCGCAGGCGCTGCTTCCAAGGGCCTTTAGATGCTTTCTAGGCGACACAGCAACTCAGTGTATTGCTTGTTCGCCTGGGACCGTGGAATATATTCCAAATTCCTAGATTTAGGGCAAAATGTCCTCTTTCATAATCAGCAGATTCGCTGTTCGTAGACCATTTTGAGGGAAATTTTCTAGAATATATTCCAGCATTATTCCAATATATTCCTAATTATTCCGAGGTATACCTCGTGGACACGGGGGCACAACTCTGAGCCCTATAAGCTCTCTAACCAACCAACCACCCAACCACCCAATGTATTATTATAATGTATATGTTCTCCGTAAGATTTTCTGCTAGTTGCAGTCGTTATCTTCCATACTCTCTACACCTGCACGTGACACACGTGATCTTCATCAGACCGGGGCGTCTCCTAACGGCTGCTGTTGTGTGGTGTTTCAGAGCGCGTGTACGAGGACCACGAGCTGCTGGTGGACAACCTGATGATGTGGACGAGGGACTCGAAGAACAAGCTGCTCTTCCTGGAGCGCGCCGAGGAGAGGACGAGGCTCTTCCTGCAGCCCGAGCTCTTCCTGCTGGGCAAGCAGGAGTACGCGGACTTCGACGACCACGCGCGTGCTCTCTTACTGGAGGTGGGTCGCCTTGTGTCGCCTCTGTCCGGTCCATCAGCGGCAATACCCCGCGCTCGGGAGAGTTCTTTCGGTGCACGTCTTGATCTGCTCTGTGTGTATATATTCTGTAGCTCGGGAAGGTAAGCTGCTTGGCTCCGAAGAGGGCTCAACAGTAGTGGGAAGCCAGAGCGGGCGACAGGGAGCTAGGCGGGACGGGAAGGGGGGGGGGGCTGCTGCTCCTGGCTGTGTTGGATTCGAAAAGCTGGTTCCGTTTCTCACGTATGATTTCTGCTTGCAGGAGTTCTTCTCGTCATCAGGTGTCGGCGTCCCGGAGGTGGAAGGGCCGCTGTACATCAAGTCGGACTCGAAGAAGGGATGGAAGAAGCACCATTGCGTCCTGCGGGCGTCAGGCCTCTACTACTACCCGAAAGAGAAGTCCAAGGTCTCGTCGAGGGATTTAGTGTGCCTGGCGACGTTTGATGTTAATCAGGTAAATCCCACGGCGATATCTGTCCGCGGCTAACCGCTGCACGGCTGCACGGTGCAGTCAATGCCATCTCCCCGATCCGGTGCGTTTGCGTCGTGAACCCGGATCACTCCAAGGGCAAGGGGTAATCCGAGCCGTGTGGGGTCCCGTGCCGACCAGCAGTGTATAGATGCCACTCTACCTTAGCCTTCAATTTGACGGCGTCTCTGTGAAGCCGTCGTAAAAGTTGTGACCGTCGCGGCCCTCAGCTGCGCTCCGCCACGCCACGCCACGACGCGCCGCGCTCGCACTGTATTCCACTGCTCCGTCGTCCTCCGCGCCAGTCCATTTCGTCTTCCCTACGCACCTGGCGTGGCGTGGCGTGGCGTGGCGTGACGCGTCCTCGCAGTGCGATTCAGTACTGCCTTGCGTTATGTGCCGCTCATAAATCAGGTCCTGCAGGGCGGTGCAGGGCAGGGCAGGGCAGGCAAGGGCCGCTCTGATTCACTTGCAGGTCTCCGCTGCCTGCCGCAGGGCGCGCAGGGCGGGTGGGCGGCCGTCGCAGCGTCGCACTGCGTCGCACTGCGTGGCTGTCGCTCTCCGGCTGCGACGAGTGTGCCCCGCTTGCATTTGCAATGAGCTCCACCGCCGCCTCTTGGGCGGGGAAAGCGCAAACACCGGATCCGTCGTTACCGCAGGGCGCAATGTTATTTCTGGACACCCCCTCGGGGAGCGTGGAGTGAAGAGCAGGGCCTCCAAAGCGTCGCCAACATGTGGCGTCGCGACGAGGGGGCGGGGCGGGGCGGGGCGGGGCGGGGCGGGGCGGGGCGGGGCGGGGACGAGGGGCAATGCCGGTG
Source organism: Aptinothrips rufus (assembly GCA_902196195.1). Classification (NCBI taxonomy): domain Eukaryota; kingdom Metazoa; phylum Arthropoda; class Insecta; order Thysanoptera; family Thripidae; genus Aptinothrips; species Aptinothrips rufus. The sequence continues at coordinate 8,252 of CABIKL010001809.1, forward strand.
GGAATGTGTAGAGGGAGAGGAGAGGTGGGGCGGGGCGGGGCGGGGCAGGGCAGGAAAAATGGAATCGCGGCTCTCTGGCTCAGGCAGCCGCCAAGTTTCCAGAAATGAGGGAACTGATGTTTGTCCCAGAGGGGCTTCCTCGCAGACATTTCATTTAGCTCCTGTGCCCTCTGTTGAGGAGGGGTAATTTTTCTCCCGGCCTGATCCCTCCTCCCCTCTTGCGGGCTCGTTTCCACCCCCGCCGAGTTTTAATAAGCGTTTCCGCCCAACTAATGTTGCGAACTTTTCTAGGTTTATTATGGAATTGGCTGGAAGAAGAAACACAAAGCACCCACCGAGCACTGCTTCGCCATCAAACACCCGAAACTGCAGCAACCAAAGTCAGCAAAGCACATCAAGTTCCTGTGTGCCGACGATGCAGACACGCTGCACAGATGGGTCGTTGGAATCAGGGTAGCAAAGGTAAGCCTCAGATGGGAATATTTTATGCAACACAAGTGAAATTCTCGCACCCACACACAGAAATGAAAACCGAGCATCAGGAGCAGCACAACTCAGAAACCAAGGGTAAAAAAAATAATTGTGTTATTTTGAGACCTTTTCCAAAATGACTTCGAAGGTTCGAAGTGCACTTTGAAACTGGTGTCAAAATGACGTTCAATTTCTTTTTCTTTTTTTAAAATTTGTTTTTGCTTTTCGTTTCCGGGTTGTGTTGCGGCATTCTGGATTTCGGTCTGTCTGTGCTTCTGCTTTGTTTTCACATAGGGCTCGTTATGCAACTTTCGCCCTGTCTGTAACTTGCTCCTTGACCTTGCAGTACGGGCGGCAGCTGCAGGAGAACTACCGGGCGCTGTCGGAGGAGCTGGCCCAGGAGGAGCTGGACCGGCTGGCCAAGGCGCGGAGCTGCTCGGTCGCCTCCATCCACGTCACCTCGATGCTGTCGCCGGGCGGCGGGCTGCCCTGCGTGCCCTCGTCGGGAGCGTCCTCCTCCTCGTCCAGCGGCTGCCTCAGCGACGGCGGCCGGTCCTCGTCCACGGAGCAGGACGCCGACGTGCGCAGCAGCGGCGGCTTCGAGTGCGACTTCCCCTCGGGGACCATAAAGCGCAAGCCGTCCGCCATCCCCTCGCTGCCGCTGACCAGCACCACCCGCCAGATCATCGAGAACGGCGACGACGAGAACGGCGGCGGCGGCACGCTGACCAGGAGGCTCAGCAGGCGGCGGTCTACCATGGCGGATGCGGACGGCGCGAGCATCGGCAGCAACAGCAGCAACTCGTCGACGCTCAAGAGGCACACGACGTACAGCGGGTGCACGCGGTCGCCGAGCCACGCGAGCCCAGTACCGTCTCCCGCGCCCATGAGCCCCATGGCGTCGGATACGACACCGCTCGCCATGAGCCCCGCATCGCCACACGGGTCCAGCGCGTCCCCGGTGCCGCTCAGCCCGGTGGCTTACGCCTCCGTCACGTACGCTCCGGTGCAGATCCTGGAGCCCGAGCAGGATGGCTCGGACCTGGAGAGCCTGCCACTGCCGCCGCCACCGGAGCTGTCGCAGAGCACGCTGAGCCTGGATTCGCTGCCGCCCCCGCCCGCCCCCAGTGAGCTGTACAACACCGAGCTAAGCGGCAGCTCGCTGTCGCTGGCCTCTCTGCCCCCGCCGCCCCCCAGCCCGCCCCCAGTCAAGAAGATAACCTTCCAGCTGCCCCCGAGTACAGCCTCCACCCCCGAGGAGGCGCAGTACGACCTGCCGCGGCTCCACGAGTACCCCTGCCCGGCGCAGTGTGCCCCGCAGTGCCAGGGCCTCGGCCACGGCCAGTTCGACTCCATGCCCAGCCTGCCCCCGGAGATGCCCGAGCTGCCGCCGCACCCTATCCTGCGAGGCAAGTCGGTCCTGAGGAACGGCGGCTCCAGGGATAAGATCTACGGGTCGCCGCCGCATCAGAACGGAAAGAAGATAAGTTTCAATCTAGCCGAAGACCCGCCAGTGAACGGCACACGGAAAACACCGTCCCTGGCGCACCAGAAACGCATCACCTTCAAGCTTCCCTCGCCAAGCGACGAGCGGCCGCCGATGAGAGTTCCTCCGAATATGAATAGCGACGTGAAGCCAGCTCCTCCCCCGCTCCTGGCGAGGAAGCCTCCGCCTCCGAGGAGGAATGAAAACACCAGACTGAGCTCTGGGCCACTGCCTGCTCCTGAGCCTGACTTCCTCAAGGACCTTCAGCGAGTGATGCAGAGAAAGTGGCAGGTGGCACAGAAGTGCAAACAAGATACCACCACTACCCCTCATGAGGTAAGTGTTAGATGCACCCATTTTGCACAACACATTTTAAGTCTTTTGTTTTCCAATTTTTTGTAAGTTTCTGCTTTAACCATTCCTTCTCTTTCCATTGCCAGGTTCTTGGTTTTAGAGATCCTCCACCTCCAGTTGCTGATTATAGGGAAACAAATGTTAGCAATTGGGTCCAAGAGCACTATGGCACCAGTGAAGATGAAGTGGACAATTTGTATGAAAATGTTCTTAACCGACTTCCCGACTCAAGCTGTGATACAAGGACTGTGGCACAATATGCTCCACAAGCATCCATGCCAAATCCACAAAGTGCCATTGCACTAGCAGCCTCTAAGAAAAGGCCACCTCCACCTCCGCCTAAGCGAAGTGAAACAACACAATTAACTACATGCAGTCCTCAGAGAATGCATTGAAACATTTATGTGTGAAAGTGAAGAGGCATTGTTGTTTTAAGTAATATTCTGATATTGTTGAGAACTCTGTACTGATGTAGTGGTGACCGTATCGTGGCCACTGATAATTCTCAAGATGCCATCTGTGTTTTAAAGTGTACACACTTACTTGTGTATGATCGTGCTTGGTTTTATTTTATCAATTTGTTTAGTTCTGAGGAAGATTGCCCAGGATTGGCATATTTATAGTTTGTTATATTGCCCTGAAAGTGTTGCTGATGGCTTGTTTGTTTGTGTCTGGTTCACTTCTTTAGTGTGCAAAACCTACATTTTCACTTTTTAAAACTGGGTCGGATATGTTTATTAGCTAAGAGAATGGTAAAGACTTATATTAGTATACTCTTGCCCAATGCCCTGAGCGAGATTTTCAACAGACTTTTATTTTGCCCTAATGCATTGAGCAAATTTTGAAACCAAGTTTTGTTCCTGTGAAGGTCAAAGATGATAGTAATCAGTTCTATAGTTACCTAGTCTGCCAAGACCATTCATTGGCTGCCAACCGATTTTTTATGTCATTTTTAAACTATGTAAATGAAGTATGTTTCACTTAGTCCTATTATATGGATATATCTATATCTGCTCTAGGAAGAACCAGGTATAGAATTTCTTGCAGATATTGTGGACAGAAATCATGAGCTTATTAAAATGGTTGATCCTTATGTCGACATTTATATATTGGATGTTTTTCGTAATATGTATTTGATTTTTTGGAGAAATTTTTATGCATGGTCCATTTCTGCAAGACTTATTCTCTCAAAATGCAAAATTGTCCATACTAGTAAATGTCCTCTTTTTATCAAAAATTTTATATCTTGCCAAAAGTGTAGAGGTATAATGAGATAAAATTGGCTTGTGTACTTTTTACTTACTTATAAATTTATGGCTCTTCGTTGCTGACCTTGTGTTCAGCATCATTTATTAGATATAATTGGCCAAACCATTCAATCAGCAACACTAAGTGATATGTTTTGAATTTTTAAATTCTTATTGAATAGATCAGGGAGAATGGGATACCCTATGAGGATAATTAAATCCTCAACTTAGTCATTAATTTTTAAATCTCATTACATTGATGCAGACCCATTCACTGATCTCTGGGAATAGATAATGTTTATATTAATAGTGTGTACTTTAGGACGTGTTCATTCATCATTCTTTTTTGTCATTTTCATGTAGAATATTAGTGACCATCCCAAAGACAAATTTTCTTTGTTATGTATTTCTGTTTTAGATTTTCATTTGTTTATTTAACAAATATGTTCTGAGTGTTATCCAAATTGCCTTGTAGACAATCTTATTTTGTTTCCTAGATCTGGGTGTTATGCTCAATAATAGCATAAATGTTATCTTTTTTTTTCTTCAAATACAGGGTATATCTGTATCGTCCTAGGTGCTAAATATGGGATTTACATCTGGAAACCGATCTGCTTACCCATCACCAAAAACTGTAACTTGGCTGATAGATTGTCGGTTTGAGTACTGAAATTCTTTTGCCAGTGGAGTGGCAGAAACATGTTTTCTTGTGAATCATATGAGTTCATGTGTTCCAGTCTTTTTGAAAAAGAGCATGACAGTTTTAAAAGTTACCCATTAGTTAGTATTGGATAAGTGTAAATGTTAACTGTATGGTTCTTTCATTACTCTCAAGTTAGATGCAAGGCTGCAGGACATTCCTCTTACTGCCGGTTTTCACAATTATATTTGCCAAAAATCCAAGACTTCTTTTAGAGGTTGAGAAAAATAGTATCATAGGAAATTTAAATTTCTGGTACAGAATGTAAAAAACTAAAAGAAAAAATAATTTGTTGCCCTGAATTTTTTTAGCTTCTTACATGGTACACTGATTTTCAGTACTGACTTTTTTAACCAATGTTTGATACTATTGTATATCTGCCTACGATAATTTGGCTATCTGTCAATAATGATAACTTCTGAATTTTGTATTAAAAAAAATTTGTCGCTGACATCACTTTGTAGTGAATGAAACATTTATGAGCTTTTCCGGTACTGTGACTTTTGTCAGATCAAATTGCGAGTCCATTGTTTAACTTCATGCATATTCTTCTCTTTTCAAATTGACATCTAGAAATTTACTTTGCGTTCTTGTGGTGCAACTAACGAGAAAAATTACCTACCTTCAAGATTTGGTCAGGTTTTTCCACATTTGACAAGAAGTACAAAGTGGTGATAAGAGAATTTTTAGAATACTTTTCCAAAGTGCGCCAAATTTTGAACACACTTTAGGACTTTTGCTAAATTTGTTTACATTATTCATCAAAACAACACTACCAAGCTATATGGAACAAAATGGATTTGTTTTCTAATCTCAGTACATGTGTTCAGGAGATATTTTTGGGAGTAAATCTTTGTCAGTTTTACTATTTAACATCCATGCAGAATAGTTGTTGAATAATATGTGGTGTTTATCTGAAACCTGTAAATACTGTTTATTTAAAGAAATATATATGTAACACCCTAAACTGTACAAAGTTATTAAAGATTTTTAATGAAGATTGATTATTTTAATTTGATAACAATTGCATTTCCCCGATATCTTGAGTGATTTTCAGAACTGGTTAGTAGTACAGCTAGTATCGTCGTATGAAGTTCCAATAGGGTATTTCAGTCCGATCGCGGAGAAGAAAAATGCGAATAACAACAGGCGCTCGGATTGGCCGGTTGGAGGAGTGGGGGTCGTCTGGTGAGAGGGAGGGGGGACCGCACGGCCAATCCGAGCGCCTCTTGTTATTCACATTTTTCTTCTCCGCGATCGGACTGAAATACCCTATATCACTCTGACGAAGGGTGTCGTTAGCTGAGTGGCTAGCGGCGTCGTTTTTCGGGAACAGTGGTTCACATTCAGAGTTCGATTTGCAAATTTTCGATTTTTCTGACGATTAAAGTTGCTCTTCTTATTGAAAATTGGAATGTAGGGTTCTAATGGGCGATATTTCAACCGTTTTTTTCGAATTCATAACCGTTTCGGAGATATAGCACGTTTTTTGTTGTTTTTTTTCGCGAGGCGCGATTTTGCATTATGTGATTTAAGAGTTTCGGGGAGAGAAGCGCGATGGCTGGCCCGCTAGTCCGCCATTTTGACTAGTCGTCATTGGCGCCGTCACAGCATCGGCGCTTCTTTCCCCCAAACTCTTGAATCACAGAATG
>CABIKL010001810.1:0-14160 GCA_902196195.1 Aptinothrips rufus
CTGAAGTGGATCGACGGCAACCACAACAAGAATTCGTTCAACAATAAGATCTACACTCAGGACACATATTTCCTCACGTGTGCCATCCAACAAAATAAGAACAAGCCAGTTGAATAAGCTGCTGCTCTTGAGAACGAAACCTTAAAAGATTGCTCCCTGTGGTTCGTCGCAGAACAATGACAGCTTCAACCAGATGGTGAGCACCCGAGCACCCAAGACCAGGCACTATGGTTCTTCGCCTGCCCTTGGCTAGAGTTCCTGCAGCTGTACTTCAGGAGAACGAAGGCGCCACCCACTTGAGCATTAGGAATCAGCTGGCTGTGTTTTCTTCAGGTGGTGTAACCGAAAAGTGCAGGAAAATTATACAAGAGAAGAGACGCAAGAAGCACCAGCTGCAGCAAACAGCTGAGTTAAAGAAAAGGCGGCTTTCCTTGAATCTAAGCCAGGTGCTAATGCTGCTGACGACGGGGACGGCCTCAGCTATGTCAGCGGAACGAGCACCAACATGGCGAGAGCCGTCGCAGTAACCTGTGACCTTAATGCCTGGATTCCTGATGAAGCTAATCAAGCAGATATTAGATAGATCGCTGCCAGGTGTGGGACTGAGATGTCTGGAGCCTACATGCTTCCTACCAATAGGATTCAAGCCTAGGCATGTCATACGTTAGGCCTGACTGCTGCTGATGGTGAGCTGTACTCCTACAGTATGAGGGCTGTGACCACTCTTCCTGGTGCGGTAGCAGAGACTTTTTGGCTTCCCTCCATGCACGGAGGAAGCAAGTCTTGCTTGTAGGCCACAACATCATGCGGTTTGATTATCCCGTTAGTGAAGTGGATGAATACATATGGCTTGTCTCGAGCCAAGTGCAGCATGCTCTATGGCATAACCGAGACTGTGCAACTCATGAAGGAAGGTGAAGGAGCACGTGCCAAGCACGATGTCCTTGCTAATAAATATCTGACTTTACCACTGTGGGCCCCAATTGTAAAGCAAGCCCACAATGCTGCCTCTGACGGCCTCACACTCAAAGGACTAATTCAACATTTCAAAGTAGGTGATAAAGTATTGGTGAACAATTCCTTGTTAACAAAGCCGTTCTTTGAAAACCACGCAATATCAAGAAGAGAGAAACAGAATGAGCCACAGCTGGCAGCAATCAAAGAAGTTGTCACAGCCAACATGCTTAAGAAGATGGTTCGCTCTGCTCTCACCCCGGACGGTTGAAGCGGGAGTATGCACGCACGGCAAGCAGGGTGTTGCTGTCACCCTGGGAATCCAGGTCAGCGGTAAGCTAGGAGTCACCACAACCAACAAAGCTGTGAAGCAGATTACGGACTTTGCAGTTGGGTTAACTTAATTGAGTCTGTATCATTGAGTGATATCACTTAGGCTAAATGTCATTTTAGGCTCTCTTGTACTGACGTTATTCATCTCGCGTCCACAAGAGGCGTCACCTGCAGCAGCTGAGGGACGCAGTGGCCGGGTCAGCCTCATTCCAGAGAGAGTACGTGGACACGTACAGATGCCCTCGCCCCCCAGGTGACAGCGAGATGGAGGGACTTGTGCCAGTAGACCTGCCGGACGTTATACTCAGCAAGCTGAGCACTGCCCCTACTGTCCACGTCAAGAGACAGCAGATCCCTGTGGTCTCTGCTCTAGCGCTGAGACCATGCAAAGTGCAGGGCACAACAACTGAGTTGGAGTGCATGAAGCACCTGCGGGGCCAGACCAACCCGGAGGTTTACGTTTCGATGAGCTGTGTCAGGAACCTGGCCTTCCTCTACATTGACGATTCCGGGGTGAAGCCCGACTCCCAGGGACGGTACTTCCAGCAACCACCCAGTCCGGATGAGGCCGAGCTGCAGGCGCTGCCCGCAGCAGACAGGAGGAAGAGAGGGAACGGTGACGTATTGTCGAATGTGTAATTTTAATCACACAGACCTCGTGTTTGTTATAAAAGGCACTTAATTAATTGTACAATCGATGTGGCATCGAGAATCGACGAAAGTTTGCTGTCCGAATAATCACGAAATACGTAGGTTAAGTGTGTAGATACCTCCCACATTCCGCTACGTTCGTACCATCGGAGCCTGGGTTTGCGCCATCTTGCGGCGAATATGGTAAGTACGACGGTAAACAAACAGCTGTCAAAAGCACATGGTTCAGCTGGCCCACGGAGCAGCAAGTGCCACACTCACACCTTATCTTGATTCATCGACGTTCATGTAACATGGCTCCAGGGCCCACGTTAGTGGCGTGGCAGGAGGTTGTGAGGGGTTTGGGGGGACGTGTAGATCCTGAATTATGGAGGAAATTGTGGAGTAAAGATCCCCAACGCCAAGATAAGAGGGACATTTGTAAACACTTTGTGGTGAAGCCTTGTGAAATTCATGTGGTTGTAAAATTCTGGAATGCGCTAAACAGAAACCAGAAAACAATTGAAGATCTGATCGAAATTTTTACGTGAGTATTACTTACTGGTTTCGTATAATAAATTGGAATGAATATTTGCTGAAACTAATGAATTATGCTGTGTAATGTAGCATAATGAAGAGGACCCCACCGAAGAAAACCACTGACCCTGTGTTTGAGGCTTGGCAGTGGACTCTGGAAGCCATGGGCCCTCTGCACACCTGGGGACCTATGAAGGATTCCTACAGGAAGGCATTATGGAGCCCTCATCTCCACCTGCAGTAGCTCTCTTGACAGCCCTCGACAGGGAACAATCAAAAATCAAGAAAGTAATTGATGTCTTTAAGTTAGTAAAGGGCATTTCAGAATGACATTCATAGGGTATTGTTTACAAGTAAACGGTAATAGGTGTGTAATCACTCTAAAAGGTACTGCACTCTTGAAGATAATGATGCAGGATACAATCACTGGTGTTATGACACCCACGAGAGAGGTGCTTCGGCGACCTCAATGGAGTTCCAAGGAATGGTCAGCGCAAGTAGGCAATGGAAATGGAGTAAATCTTTATTCTAATTATATAGAATAGCTTCAAAGTTCTCGAGGCCACATCGATTGTACAGTTAACTTAGTGCACTTTAAAACAAACCCTTAGTTTCTACGAATAATATTACAGATTCGACAATGCGTCATCACCGTTCCCGCAGCGGACAGGAGGAAGGGACAGAGACTGATCCAGGACGCGCTCAACCTGAAGGCGGAGCGAGCGCGCTGGCGCAGCAACCCCTTTGTCCCGCGCTGACAGCCGGTCCTGGACGCCATGTCCCTCAACCTCAGCCTGGTGTACCACAATGGGCGCAGCCTGGTGGCGCACCGGGAGAACATCAGGCAGGACGAGGTGTACACGGGCGCCAGCGTCCTGCTTCTGGTAGAGACCTGGCCCAGGCCAAGGGTGAGCATGACCCTGAGCAGTGACATGAGGCTTTTAAAGAAAAGTTGAACAACGCCATGTGAACAACCGAAAAGTTTCTAGCGAATTGCTTGTAATACGTCTTTATGTCATGTTTCAGGCCTATTTGAAGTCTTCGCGTGGTAAGAAGAGGTCCGAGCGGAGCCTGTCGAGCCCCGCTAAGTGCGATCTTTCAGCAAAGGCCACTCCGTCATCCGTGAGAGGCGGACTCGTACACCGCCCCAGAGCCGAGCCTGCTATTTTGGGATAAACCGAAACCAAAGAGCCAACAGAACCTGGATGTTACCAACCAGAATACTCTAGTAGATATTATTATAGAGAAAGAGTAAGTGACATTTAACATTGAGCATGCACTGCATTTTTTTTATTTACTTTGCTACTTGAAGTATAAGATAGCAGGATAATAGAAGTGTGTCCCTTGACATTTACGGTTTATCTCCTGCAAGGTTCAAGGAGCTGGCAGAGTGTATCGTCAGATATTTTCTTAACGAGATGGAAGTGAGCTTTATTTCATGCAGTTGCTATTTCTGTTGCGTGAAATCATGGCCGTTGCATCACATTCCATTCTGTTTGGATTACAGGGTACTTACGTAATACCTTATTCGTCGATAAAAGTATATTATTGGAAAGTAGTTCAAGAAAACCAGGCTGACGGCAAACTTTGGCACAATACAACAACACGTGAAAGTAGAGCTTGCTGTTCAGGTGATAAGTTGTCTGTAGTGGCTACTGCCCTGAAAAAGTTTCATGACTGGAGTGATGGAAAGGCCATGGCAATTGCGGAGTATCTCTTGGATGGAGACTGGCTGTTTGATAGATTCAATTGGGGTAGCAGGAGGAGATGGAGAAAAAAAATTAAAGAGTGGCACGTTATCGGTAGTGATAGAAAGGTAACTCTCCATGTGGGTTGGCTGGAAAACATTGCTGCCTACAGGGGGTTGTGGCATGATTTGAGCACTGACCCCAATCCTGAATTACGATTAAAATACCTTAACTTACGTGTCGTACCTATTCCTTTCTTCGGTTTTCCTGAGGAAGTTATTGTTTTTGCTACCAACCACACTGATTCTACCATGCATTGCCGCGTGACAGTACAATGGTGTCAAGGGGTTACGAGCGTGTGGGAGCTGTTAATTACCCATTGCGATTATATGAGGGTTATGATTTGGGCGGGACGGGTAGCATATGGGCTACCCGGCAATAATACCATGGGTACATGTTTCGGTGGGGCTCACCGCCCAGTGTTTTGATAATGTTCTGCGTGGAACGTTTTTGATTTTATATATCTGTACTTTTGTAATTAAACTACTATATTTCCCAAATTGTTACAACACTTCACACTCAACTCTACTCACTCGACTCTGCTGGTGAACCTGGTGGTGACTCTGGACTGACTCGACTGCCTGACTGACTGCCCCGACCAAGTGGTCGTCTTTCTTATATACTGTACCCTCTAGTGGGGGTAGCTTACATCACGGGGAAGAAGCAAGAGTTGTTGTTCGGCCCCGAGTGCATCCGGGCCCGGCGAGCGCATGCCCGACACCGAGGGGAGAAGGGAGGTCAACCAGAATAGTGTCTCCCATCGCCTGTACATGCCGATCCATACCGCTTACCGCCACCCGTACACTCCAGACCAAAACCACGTAGAACTACGGCTCTACATTACGTCGTCTGAATCACGATCCTCTTTAGAATTTGTTTTTAGCCAGCCAGCAGCGAAGAAAGACACCTATAGTACCGCAGTTTGTTGGAGGCCTCACGACTGCTATTTCCACCATAACTAGAGCGAAGCAAAAGAAGATCCAGAAAACTATGTCTACAGATCCCTGCCGAACAAGAAGTTCACCGATCCCGTTTGGCGCAAGCAGTTAAGTGCCGTTCTGAAAAGCCAGGCTGACGAAGCTAAAAGTCTTGCTCCCTGTGGATCGACTAAACAAAATGAGTTTCAACCACAGCTGTGTCACAAGGGCTCCCAAAAGTAGGCATTACTGTGGCACAAATGCTAACTTCTTGAGGCAGTCAACCGCAGTGTGTACAAAGAACTTGGGATGCCAATACTCTGAACGTGTCTTGGCTGAAGCTTGTCTGTCTCCATCTGCTTTCAAGACAAGAGAGCGCATGGAACGAAGTCGCATGTTGAAGGCCCTGTATCAGAAGCGCCCTGATATCAAGTTGAGACGGACACGCAACAAGAAAAAGAACAACTGGAGAGTGCAGCAAGCAACCTGAGCTGAAGGGTTAACTTATGTCAGTGGTATGGGAGATGTGATGGAGAGAGCGTCTGCTGCAGCAGCTGTCGATAACTGTTGGATGCCAAAGCCAACCGCAGTGCGTCAAGACTGTCAGCTAGTGGGCTGTGACATAGAGACAACTGGATTGGGAGCAACGGATGAAATTGTTCAGCTTGCTGCAAAGTGTGGTGATGAAACGTTCTCGGTCTACATGATGCCCTTAAGAAGAATTCAGCCAGAGGCCTCTCGTGTGACTGGGTCACGTGTTCAAGCGGGACAGCTTTACCACTACAACAAGGCGATTCAAACCACTCCTCGTGCTGATGCTGCTCGCCAGTTTCTGGACTTTTTACTACAATGTTCCAGCCAAGTTATTCTCTATGGCCTTAATCTGAACAGGTTTGATGCGCCCAGGATTCTGCAATTCATGAAGTCTCAGAACCTGGCAGAAGAATGTTGCACTGTGCTGTTTGGCTTTGTTTGCACAATTCCCCACCTGCAGCAGGGTAACGTGCGCAAGCTGGCGGTGCTGGCAAGGACTCATCTCAAAGGAGCTTACTGGGAGCCTATCGTCAACTCAGCTCATGATGCCCTCATCGACTGCATGTTGGTCGATGGACTCCTTGACCACTTCAAAATGTCTCACGAAGTTCTCAAGGAGTCCGTTCTGCCCATAAGAGACTTCCTTGAAAGACAAGCCCGCAACAAAAGAAAGAAGAATGCTGATCCTGCCTTGCAAGCTATGCGCAACTTTGGTGTGTCTGTGGGAATGATTGGTAAAATGGCAGCTTTTGGAACAAGTATGGCAGAACTGAAGAGAGAGTACGCTGATCATGGTGAGAGGGGGCTAACAATTTGTCTCGGAGTGCAAGTGGATGGGAAGCCAAGAGTAACGAATTCCAAGAGCATCATAAAGAAGGTTTTGGCATGTGTTGAGGCAGAGGCAAACAAGTAAACCATTTTGACACTGAATTTTAAACCTATAAAATCTTGATTGTACCTGGTATTTTACTTAAGGTTTATCCTTATTAACTATGAAAGTTTCGCTAGAAAGTGTTATGTCTTTATTGTTACTTCTTGTACAAAAACTTTGACAAAAATATATATCCTCTGTGCTGAATGATTTGAAAGGTAGAAATGGTGATGTAATGTAATAGCCCTTCGCAGAGAACACAGAAAATCCCCAGCTGAGAGGCGGAATGAGGTTGCCTGTGTGTGTGGATTTATCGTTAAGAAAGTTGTGCAGTTTGTAAAGTGTCCAGCTTGTCAGTTGGCACTGCGAACTGACAAGCCGACTTCTGATCATGACTTCGTGATTGCTTTTGAGAGGGACGGCCAGATGCGACTCACATGTGCTGAAAAGGGGGTAATTGACATCACAGTCCAGAGCGTCATTTTTCCCCAAGCGAAGCGTACTTGATATCACAGGATGGAGTTGCACTATAGCTCCTGTCAGCAAATTACATCAGGGTCTTCTCATACTTATTAAAATCTGAAAGTATGTTATGCCTTTGTTTTCCGTTTTTTCTTCTTATTTTCCTTTACCTTTGTTTCGTATTTGAAGTTAACATAAGGACGGTGTAAGTACATAAACTGCTGCTGTAGTCAGCCTTCTGTCTGCTGAACTTCTTTTCTAATGTTTGAAACACCTATTGTTTACAGCGCATCAACAAGGCCATACGGAGCCAGCTAGTCGGGCTTTTGGCTGTGTCAGCCGAACTCTTCACCTCAAACATGAAGAACCGCCACAGACAGAGCCGCTGGATTGTGAAGTGGCTTCCGGCTAACGGCACAACTTGCCAGAAGTTAGGTGTGACCTGTGACTGCCAGGTTGTGTTGGACCTGCAGTCGTCACTGGCTGTAAGTACGCACTGCCATATATGAGCAACTTTCCTTCCTCACCGTAAGAGTTCTGCCATACACTGTTGACATACAGCTGTTGACGCTTATGTTGGTGAGTACTCCGGGAAGCCTCCTCTCAATGTCTCCAATTCCATCACGGTGTGCGTATTGTTTCCCGCGCCACCAACAAGCCTACTTCCTTTGGCAAATTATTCACAAAGTTCCCTGACCACGTGCGGCATGTGCTTCAGCACGGAATCTTTCTGTCTGAGGCACACACCCTCGTTCCGGGCGAGCCCGCACGCCAGCTACCTGCTCTCCCCACACAGTGTAGCAAATGCCACGCTCTGGGGCACGGGACGTCTGCCTTCCCTAATCCTAAAGTCCTTGTTTGCAGCAAGTGCGGAAGGAAAGGGCACAACAGACCCTCGTGCACTAGTGCTAGGCCAAAATGTCTGCACTGCGGGGGCGACCACGAGGCCTGGTCCAAGGCTTGTCCGAAGCGTCGGGACGCCGCCAAGTCAAATCCTGCTATCCTCAAACCTTGTCTTCCCACCATGCGTCCCACCTTTGTCTCCCCTCACCTGTCCCGCAGGGAAGGGTTCTTCCTCCTAACTTCCACTCTGCTTTCCATGTTCCCTCAACAAACCCAACAAGTTGCCACCGCTCTGGAGTTAGCCACTCAGGCTCTCTGGGGTTCCCCAGCCGCCATCTAAGTCAGAGGCAACCAGGTTGTCGCTGAGCCTCCCCATCATCCTCCGCACCCGCTCCAACTCCCGTCCCTCCTCTCCCCTCCTCTCCCCTTCTCTCACTCCCGCATCCACATCCCCTTCCCCACCTTTTCCTCCCAATCCTCTTCTTCCACCTAAATCATGCCTGTTCCTCTTAATGTGTACTATTGTAATGTAAATGGCTTCAGCACTGCACGAAAAAGATTATTGTTACAGGTCCGAGAACTCCAGCCCGACGTAATCTGCCTTACTGAAACCTTCTTCAAACCTGACCAACGCTCTGTCATTCCAGGCTACTACGGATTCCATCAATACCGGCACGGACGCTTAGTACGCAACCAAAGAGGAGGTACTTCTATCTATATTAAAACTTGCTATGTTGCTAAACTTGTTCCTAACCCAGCTCACCTTGCAGACTCCGAGATGATCGTCGTTTCCTTACAATTCACTAACCTAACTCTCCACATTGCCTGTCTCTACGGGCGCATCGCTAGAAACAATCTTCCGCCTCTTGACGAACTAGACTATCTTTCTCATCTCCCTCACTGTATCCTAGCCTCCGACCTTAACTGCAACCATACACACCTAAGTGGCTACCGCACTGACACGCGTGGCCGCCATCTTCTAACTTTCCTTGAAGACAGCCTCCTTAACCCTGTTCCCATTCCTGAACATACCTTTGAACGACTTCTTGGCGACGACCAAGTGCTAATCTCAACTCCTGACCACGTACTTGTGACTGACAACATCCTACGCTTCCAACCCACAATCCAAATCCTTGACCACATACAATCTGATCATATACCTATCCTTATCACTGCCGAGCTCCCAGGCGGCGCTCCCCGCCCCCTTCCCCTCAGACAATTCAGAAACTACAACAAAACCGACTGGAAACTCCTTAAAAACACTGTTGACAATTCCTTCCAAGCCAATCCCGCTCCTCCTCTCCTTAACTCTGACCTCATCGAATCCGAGTCACAATTTATTACTGACATAATTCAGACTGCTATTGACGCCTCCACCCCTCTCCAAACAGCACACGGCTCCGGCCCCGCTTACCCACGTGACCTCGTACGCCTCATTGAAGATACCCGCACCCTCCGTCGACAAGTACGACACCAACCCGAACTCCGACCATTATACAACTACCAAAGACGTGAAATCTCCAGACGAACAAAAGACCAATTCAACCAAGCCTGGCTCTCAGCCACCAACGGACTTGACCACCATGATGGAGCTCTATTCTGGAAATCCTTCAAACGACTAACCAACACTGAAAAAGTTGAAAGACGCCCCTTTGAACACAATAACACTACTTACGCCTCAAGTGAAGACAAAGCACAACTCATGGCTGACATACAAGCAGACATTTGCACCACACCCCAGCACGACTACCTCAACCCAGTTTTATACCAGCGAGTTAACCGTGAAATCAATAGACGCCTACCTGAACTCCAACCAATTGTACTCCCCCCTCCCCCCCCTCCAGAAGGGGATCCCCCTCCCCCCCCCCCCTGCCCTTCCTGACCACATCCGCCCCTTCCAAGTTGGTGACATCGACTGTATCCTTGCTACTCAACGTAACACAGCCCCCGGACCGGACCAAATACCTTGGATAGTACTTAAAAAACTCTGACGACGCTAAATCACGCCTCTGTACTCTTTACAATGCAGTCATACAAACCGGCTACTACCCCACACTCTGGAAACAAGCAAACATTACTTACATCCCCAAACCTAACAAATCAACCGCCAATCCACTTAACTACCGCCCTATCAGTCTCCTAAATACACAAGGCAAACTCTTCGAAAAACTTTTCCTCGGACGCTTCCGCAAAGTTACCAATGACTTAGGCATCCTTCCCGAACACCAATACGGCTTCCGGCACGCCCGGGGCTGCTCACACGCCCTTACACGCAAAACCCAATTCATTGTAGACAATATCAATAACAAGAAACTCGTTACCGCACTCTACCTTGATGTAGAAAAAGCATATGACAAAGTATGGCACAATGGACTCATATACAAACTACTCTCACACAACTTCCCTATTGAATACTGTCGCCTTGTCTACAGTCTCCTCTCTAACAGAATGTCTCGCGCCCGGTGGGGCCCGGCCCTCAGTGCGCCCTTTGCACTGGGAGCGGGTGTCCCACAGGGAGGCCCCTCTTCC
Source organism: Aptinothrips rufus (assembly GCA_902196195.1). NCBI lineage: Eukaryota > Metazoa > Arthropoda > Insecta > Thysanoptera > Thripidae > Aptinothrips > Aptinothrips rufus. The sequence goes on from CABIKL010001810.1 coordinate 10,359, forward strand.
TGTGACTTCTTCAACATCTATATCTCTGATATACCCACACCTCCAATCAACAGCAAAATGATCACACAAAACCTCGCAGATGACTCACTCGTTGCAGCCGCTGGAAATGACATTCTACAATGTGAACAACGACTACAGCACCACGTTACCCACCGTCTCACTCCTTGGCTTAATAAATGGCGCGTAATAGTTAACCCCCAAAAATCAGTACTCGTAGTTTATGGACACCGTAACCTTATAGGACACCACAATACAAATAATATAAGAATCTTCCTCCACGGGCAGCAAATAAACCCATCACCCTCCTGCCGATACCTCGGTCTCATCTTCGACCGAACAATCAACTGGAAAAACCACCTCAACGCTATCCGTAAAACCACAACCAAGCGCATGAACCTTCTCAAAATGCTCCGAAGCAAAGGCCTCGGAACCAAACAAACTACACTTCTACACACTGTCAAAACCTACATCCGCCCTGTTCTCGAATATGGTGCGGAAACATACGTAACTACCCCTAATACAATTCTCCGCTTCCTCCTGTCCACCGAACGCAACATAATACGCACCTCCTTAGGCATCAACTCTATCTACCCCAGCGACATTCTTCACCAAGATGTCGGTCTTGAACGCCTTGATTCCCGCCTCTGTCGGCAACGCGCCAAATTCCTCCTCCGCAACATCCTATCTAACCCAACCTTTCTCCAAGAACTATTCACTCCCCCCACTAGACGCACTCGTGTTCCTAAATTCAAGTATCTCCAACCCTGTACAATCCTCATACACTCTTTACAAACAGCCCTACCTGAACAATTCCTTGAGCACCGTGAAGACCTTTCACTCCTCGCTCTTCAGCACCTCCAACGCCCCCTCCCCCCCTTCCTCCTCCACCACGCCCCCCTCCCCCCTCCCCCACCCCCCATCAACTAAATACCTACTCCTTTTGTCTTTGTCCTACAGTAGACATTGTATGCAACTTTACTCCCGTAAAGAGGCCGCGCCCACTGTAGTCCTGCCAACGTAACTGCAGCCGACATTGAATGCCAACTTACTCCGGTAAAGAGGCCGCGCCGACTGCAGCCCTCCCTGCCATGATGCAACCCTTTCAGCCCTGTACCAGCCCTGGTAATCTTGCAAGTAACAATGACACACATCACAGTTGAGTTACCTGGGTCAGCAGAGATCTCCACAATTTTCACTTTGTCGCCCTCCGACAAGTCGGCGTAGTCTTCAATGTTCACTTCGTGCTGGCCGAACGACGTCTTCAGGATGTGTTCGGCTCCCCGTTGCAAATCAGTGAAGCAGTTTAATGCGACATTATTTTGGAAATTCAAAATTTTCATCACATTCGTTTGCCCTTTTAAATGTCTTGTTTTATTGTCTCACTTATTACTGTAAACAGGAGATAATGTTTGCCTTTACATTTGCAGAGCTCAGGGAATACATTGTCCTGTCCTTGCCATGCCTCAGGAAGGACCGTTTAAACAAGTGGGTGCTCTTCAACAAGGTATGTTTGGTGTACGTGTTGCCAGCAATGCAGAAGTCTTCTCCCTGCTGAACCCCCGGCCAGTGATTAATCGTAACGTCTGTTTCTCCATAGCAACCCACAAGTCAGGCGGTCGTTGTGAAGGTGGAGTGCGGTACGGAAGAGTACCTCGACAATTCCAAGGCCAGCTATTTTGTTTGCCTTCATGGCAAAACTCTCACTAGCACTCCTGGCGATTTTATTTACCTGGAGGCTGTGGCCACTGCTCTCTCTCTACATTACATCCTGAACCTGCCATTCCCCATGTACATCACTGGTACATGGCGGTTCTTGGCAGAAGTTGTGTGCGGGTTGACCCCTCAGGCAGAGAGTGTCCCTGCCAAGCACCCGCACACTTGTACAGTTATTTGAGTGATTTTGCTGTAAATATTGTTTGTTTGGGTGTAAATAGTGGCTGATTTGCATATGAGATTCGTTTGTGTACGTATGTTTAATTATTGCATATTTCGCTCTTAAGTTATTTTCTTGAATGTGTACGTATATTTAAGTATTACACTTTTTACTCTTGAATTGTTTTCCTGTATGTGGGAATATCGGTTGCAATTAAAAACAATTCAATGCTCTCAAATTAATAGTTGTTCCTTGTAGGCAGTGCTCCCTATTGTATACCAAAGTGCAAGACGAAGTGCACGGCAGGACGGGCACATAGGCAGCACAGATTGGTGCAGGTGCCCATTGGAGATAACTTCAATTGCGCCAAACTCCAACACGATCGGCTGCAAGACACGACGTAGGAGGATCGCGAGTGGTCTCGGTGAAGACCGAGAACACCGGATGAGGACAAAAATAGTTAAAGATAATAAGGATAACTGCGAGCGGTTCGACCCCAACTTTTACGCTACTGCCAAAGGTAAATTTAGTTAGTGATTGACTTCATATTTCCATCATAATGCATTTATTGTAATGTGTCTCGTCTATAATAACATTCCTATGATACAGGTCTCTATGAGAATTGGCTAAAAAGAAAAAAAAACTGTACGACCCGCATTTGAGGACTGATAGGGCATACACAGAGGCTGAGATTAGATCTCTCAGTGACTCTCTGCCGAGCTATATTGCTGGCAGGTCATATAGCCTCCTTCGGCAGAAGGAAGCTCTGAAGGGCTCCCCCAGAGCCAAGAAAAAGAAGGAGGCGGCAGGCTCGGGTGCAGGCGCCGGACCTGGCAACCAGGGTGCTGGCCCAGGACTCGCCACTGCATCCCAACATAAGAGGGCGTATGTTAAACGCAGCCAGGCTATCGTCGCGAAGCAGAAAACGGAAGGAAACAACAGATGCCCACCCAGCAGCTGCCGCCGCCAGGCCAGCAGCAGCTGCGGGATTCGCTGCTTCACGAACGGGCTTTGCCTTTTTATCACGAGCTGAACAGCCGTGAGCCTCTCATCATGTCACACGACACCCCAGAACAAGATTTCAACTGGGATCTGGAAGAATTCGACCATGGAGTCGCAATTTCAAAGTAAACAGTGTCATTAAAAACAAGTTTGCTCTTATCTGAAATAATTTCTTATTCGTTTACTGATTTTGTCTATTCTGTTTGCAGTTCGCTGAACCTAACCGACCTAAGTTGAGTTATATCCAATGCCATATGTCTTATTTTTTGTCCAAATAAATTCAGGAATTTATGTGAAATATTTGGTATAATGTTAATACTTAATCCTTACTTATTTGATCACTTTTTAATTGCTCACTTTGTACATTGTAATGGCTTCAGTAGATCAGTTAGGCTGTAGCAACTAAATTGTAGTGAACGGTTACAGTCGTTGCGAGAAGGAAGCGTAGCTTAAGTGCGACCCCCTTTCATAGTGTCGCTTACTGACCTTTCTTTCCCCATTCGTAGAAAGCCATCAGAATGATCTGCACACATTTCGGTCAGCATTCACAAACGCCCAGAGAACGGTCAGCCGTGCTACAACTCACAGTTCTAAAGACATTTAATAATGCCAAGCGATAGCTCAGAGAATGCCGAAGGAATGCCCAGAACGTGGTACGAATGCTCAACAGCGCATTCTCGCTGTAGAAATTAGCATTGCCGAGATTGCTGCATCATTGCTCTAAGAACGCTGACGAATAGAGTACTCCAAAGATGACTCGAAGCGGAAGTAAAAAGAAGAAAACGGCTTCCACTTGCCGGGCGAGAAGAGAGGCGGGGAGAGGACTGGCCGGACTCCCGCCTTCGTCCCCTCCTCACCGCTCGCCCGGCAAGTGGAAGCCGTTTTCTTCTTTTTACTACCGCTTCGAGTCATCTTTGGAGTACTCTA
>CABIKL010001811.1:0-14160 GCA_902196195.1 Aptinothrips rufus
AAAAAAAATCGTGCAAATTTCTGTTGCTAACGGTCTAGGAGGAGATGCAAAAGAACAAAAGGCTGAAACGGCGATTTGGCTACTGCCGCCAGCATTGAACCGTCTCCATCAACGGTGTTTCTGCTCCCTGGATAGGGGGATGACTTCAAGGGTATCCTTAAAGGGCTTTTAACCACAGCCGCATCCTTGAAATCCACCTATCCTTGAATTTCAAGGGATCGCTTCTACCGTGTAGTCAAGATGGCCGCCGGTCGAGGGGCGCATCACTTCTTCAAAAAGTGTACACACATTACGTCATTACATGACATTACATCACATAACATATCAAAAAATAAAGATATTATTAGATTTTATTGTGTTTTTAGATCATTCATGCCGTTTACTGTGCACTACGGATCAGTTAATGCTCGAATTCTCCATATTTCAAAAACTCAAATTCAAAATTTGTACACAACATTACATGAGTAATGCGCCCCTCGCTGCCGGTTGGGGACGCCTCTGGTATTTCTGCCCTCTCCCCCTCCAGTGATGTAGCCCTCCCCGCCCCTGCTGTGCTTGAAGCTCGTCCTGTGTTTGAGTCTGACCGGTGCGTTGTGTTGACCTGCCCGCAGCTCTGCCCGGCTACGCCATCCTCAGCATGGTCCTGAGCTCCGTGGTGGTGGCTCTAGCCGTTGCCTCCTTCTTCATATACAGGTACGTCAACCGACGTTTGGAGGTCGCCGTCCCCTTCGCTTGATCCCGCTCGCCCGCTCCCGACTCGCTCGAGATGTAAACTTCCTCTCCTTAGAGATTGACCTCTGCTCGATCCGGTGCGGCTGCGGATCTCTGCTGGAGCTGCCCCTGTGCCCCCCCCCCCCCTTCCCCCCGGTCTCACGCTCAATGTGATGCTCCGGGCGACCGGCCGTTTCGCAAGATCTTGCTCTGGGCTCGGAACGGAACGGAACGTATAACGCCGGACAGGGATCATTCGATTGCCAGCGTTTCCTTATCTCCCCCCCCCCCCCCCCCCCCACGTCTCATGACTCTTGCTTCTCCAGTAGTGGTCGCCCTGTTCTGCCAGTTCTAGGTCGAGCTGATCACAAACCAGCAAGTGCCCTGGACTCTCCTCCGCTGTGAATGGCAAAGCACTGAGTTGTCAGTATAGTACTCGTTACCACATCAAATTTTAAATGGCTGTAATATGGGACCTTACACAACTTCACTCGTTCAAACATATGCGGCAGTGTCGGTTTTCTTAGGACAGGACAGGCCGGTAGTAGGGAAGAATCTTATCGTGTTGTAGGAATGTAGGCTTTGTACCTGAATTCACCCTTACACGTGCGGTGTGAACTTCTTGTATTTCATGCACAATTTTGGATTATTCTTGGAAATGTTATTGTTAAGCACGATACTTAGTTATATTTACATCCAACTTTTTCTCAAGTATTTCAATATTTCTCATACATTTTTTAAAGTATTTTTATTACCATTCAAGGAGCTATATTTTGTCTTTCACATATTATGACGAGGCATTGATCTTGTAAGAGGATGACATTATCATCCACTCCAAGAGATCTTACAGTCCTCTCAGTTTATGCTAAAATCGTAGATTTTTGCACATTTTATATATATTTATATCTGTTGTGATGAGCGTTTGAACAATTTTAATACCTGTGGTCCGTTCAATATTTATTGAAAAAGGTTTTGATCCAGTATTATTGGAAGGGACCCTTTTGACTGGAAGTAATAATTTATTTAAAATATTTGTAAGCACTTCTAAGCACTCGTATACGAAATACCAGGTTGTGTCTCAACTTCAGCAGGGAGCTCAGATCAAAAATGTGAAGTGAAATGTTTGTGAGAAGTTCTGGCACCTCTGGAATTATGTTTACTGATGACCATATTTATTGCACTGTGTGTGTCGGAGGCTGTTCGTATTCTTTACATACTGTTTCACCGTGAACTTTTTTTTTGCTACCTTATCTGTCTAGTCAATGAATTTCCCGTATGTGTATACCCCTTGCTTCACATCCTTTATAATTCGTGGCCTGGCCATCCCCTATCGTCTCGCGTGCGCGCGGCATCTGCCGGCGGGGAGCTGAACTAGCCTTTGTCGATACCCCGTGCGCCGGGTGGCGAATACCCCTCGCTGCGCCACCAATAGAGAACACCCCTAGGCGAGAGGGAAGTCAGCAAGGGAGGGAGGAGTAGCACGGGCGAGACTGGAAATGGTAGCCTCAGGAGTATTTTTATTTCTTGCTATCATGGTTGCACCCGTCGCCTGAGAAACCCAACCTCACCTGACGGACTGCTTGCACCACCTGGAACTGTGCCGTCCCTCCATCCAACTATTCGTTCAGTATGTCCAATGCCCATGAATGAAAATGGTGACTTATCTGACATTCAAAAATCACTTGATCAGACCACCTTGTCTGAAGCACATGCTCGTCGTGTGGAAAGCAAGAGGAGCTTGTCTCGCTGTTTGAGGATGCAACCCTTGTTCGTTTCTCAAGGTTTTCGCAGAAGTTTCCAATCTGGTAGGTCTAGAGATTCGCCTGCTCACGAGGCAGCCACATGTGTTTCTCCTTGGAAATAGGCTATCACGTGTGCGTGCGATGGTGCGGTCGTCGGGGAGACCGACAGACAGATGGAACGAGCAACTTTTTGACACGAAAGTGGTCAGAACGTTTTCTTCCCCGTGATGGATGCAGGGCGAGGTACAGTCCGCGGAGGGGGGAATATGACGGAACTGTCCGATTTATCTTCACATGCAGGTTGTACTGACCCGACTCATATTATTACCTCTCATCCATCCCTCCGTCCCCCCTCCACTCCCTCTCCAGTCCCTCCACTCATTCCCGTTTTATACGTCAGGTTGTGGAGTAATATGGGCACGAACATGTCTGTTGTGATGGCCTGCTCCCCGCTTGGCTCGGCTTCAGCCTGCGCACTCTCGCTCAACCCCTCCCCCCCCTCCCTCCCTCCCTCCCTCCTCCCTCCCCTCCGCTCGACACGCCGTCTGACCCCTGCGGAGGGACGAGGAGGGGGAGGGTGTGGGATAGAAATGACATCTCTTCTTATACCCCAGATGAGCACGGTGTGAGTAGATGAGATAGAGGGTGTCTCCCATAGCCGTATTGCTGTGTTTGAATGTCACGATAGCCACTGAACGCCGCGGTCCACCGCGCGTCTTTGGCGGGCGGCGTCCATTCATAACCTGCTAAATTCGCATTTTGCTGCATTGCTACGACTATTCTTAGATAGAACAAAGTTAATCAAGGAAAACAGTTCTAAAAAGTTATTCAAGTAAATAAAATTTTGAGAAGTTACTTAAGAAATAAACATCGCTGTAGCATATTAATTTGTCTTAAGTACTTTTTAATTCCGAATATTGGTCTATTTTGTTTTTAAAAAAGATGTCGAAAGCAACTTACAATAGCACACCAAAAATTAAATCAGCAAGTGCATGTCTCTAAGCTTTGCCATTCTTAAGTTCATACTTGAGTTTTAACTTGTGGTTGATTCATAGCCGTGTCACTCTTAGCTCTGTCCTCACCTTCTTTGTCGTGCTTTACGGATGCTCCCCTTCATCACACTCTGTCCCTTCAACCCACGACGCCCGAGGTTCGTAATGGTACGGGGTTGGGGTGGGCGGGCACGGCTAACTAGGAAGGGGGTAGTGGCTATCGGCTGCCGTATCGTGACAGACTGCTACTGAAGGAAAGACGGAACAAACTTCAAAATTGTGATTCTAATGAAAGCGCTTCACGCCGTGCGTAGTGTTGCCTGTCTAGTGCCAAATGACTTTTTGCACCTTGTGGTGTCACGTTGGGTACACACCTTGTGATCTCACTGTTCTATCTGTATTCTAAAGGATCATAAATAAATGCACTCTAAGCCAGTCGTTGTTTCGTGAACATTCTTTATTTTTTCCTGAGATCAAGTCAACAATGTAGCCGTAAAGTTTTGTCAGTAAATAAAAATATCGTTGTTAATCGGTGAATTGAGACCTCGACGCCAAGTGCCGCGGTTGCCATTAGCGGTCAATATTAACTTTACTTTCTATGTTTCTCTTTGTCAGCTTACAATAAAAAGTAAATTAATCATTATGTGCGATTATCGCTGAAATGTTCAAAATTTCAGTCGGGGTTCGATACTTAAAAGCTGCCATTGAGGAATTTCCGTTGGGATTACAAACATTCTTTTTTAATATCTCAGAGGTTCAATGTGTGTTATTGCTAGAGATAGCATCATTTATAACAAGTAGTACGGAATTATAGCGAGCGAAGTTCCTAGTGTTTCTAATTAACTTCTTCCCCAACTTTGATTTTTGTTTATCTTTCTATCTATTCCAGTTAAATATCGGCGTGCCCTAATACAAAACTCGTATCTTTTCGGCCTTCGTTCAAAACCACGTACCTATCGCACCCCTGTCCCAAACCACGGAGCTATGTGGGATTTATTCCTATATAGTTACTACATAGGATTTCTTCTTATAGTGACTTTATAGGATTTCCTAAGTTACGTGGCTTAGAACCGGGTGGATGTGAAAGTTACGTGGTTTTGGACTAGTCCAGAAAAGATACTAGGTTTGGATTGAGACCCGTTGATATTGCACTCAGTAATCTCTTTCCGCCCCCCTTGGGGTCGAAGATAAAGAAGTCACAGTGTTTCACGCATTTTTGACTAGAGAAATATTGCACATGTGCGTAATAGTTCATGGTGGCTACTGAACACTAGTCGACTCGCTACAACTCGTACACTCAAATTAATACTAGATTTCGAGATACTATGTACAATCAAAACAAATTCAAATAAGACAGTTGCGTCCACCACTTCATGTGAGGTACTACTCTTAACAACAATGGTCAACCAAAGTCTTGCTGCAAACGACCACAAATAAATACCATTCAGACTCTATTTCAGATTGCGTGATACATAGAAAACTTCAAACAAAAACAAGTACACCTAAAAGTGTAAATAAATAAATAAATAAACAATTAAATAAATTAGTTCAGATTTAAATTATTACGTACACAAATGCACAAACACAGTGGAATGGTAAAGATCTAAGTGGATTTTGTTTCACGAAAAGGTACTCACTTTGATCACATAAAACAGTATGTACACAACAGCTCAATACAAGATTGGTACGAAAAGATTTATTCTAAAAAAGTCAACCAACATATCATTAAGGACTTTCTATTGCTGACTATCAAACATTTTGTGGTGTGCCTGTGTCTCTTATTACACACGTGACTTTTGTTGAGAAGAATGCGCGGGTCACACTCATGAGTATTAGCTAAACATCTGCTCCTAAGCGAGTAATTAAAGATACAGGCCTCCACATGGGAGAGGGAAAAGCTCCTTTACAAGATTTAGCGGTAGAAGGGTCCTCTTTATTTTAATGGTGAAGTTTCTTAACAAAATCAGTGACATTTCTACACAAAGACTTGTCTCTTATTACTTGATATGATTTTAAGTATCGTAGTTTAATACATTGGGAAGGGCACTTGTCTGCGATAGGATTCCAATAACATAGGGAGTTGCCTTTGCAAATTATTCTTTTCTATTGTCATTCCCAGCCCTAAGCGCATCTGCGAAAATGACATTTTTATCAAAAGATATACTTAGGAAAGCGTACAATGTGTCTTAGAGGACACTTTACTCAGGAAGAGGCAGTATAGCCGTCACTCTATATTTTTGCCTTACTTTTCCATACATTCCCTAACCTCTATTCTCCTAAATTCTCTTTATTGTGTCAGATATCAGCATGATAGACTAGATCAGTGTGGCATCAGTACTTCTACTTACAGTAGAGAAAAAGTCCGCCTCTATAAAAAATGGCTCAACCAAAGAATTTTTAATCGCCATTTAATAACAAAACTATTAAGTACAGAATTTCTAATATATTTTTTTACAAAGTTCGTCACCACCAACATGCATTCTTATCTCGAGACTTCCACTTATTTTCAAGTTTAAAGCAGCCCGACTTGGTAGTCTTCAAGTAGCTATCAAGAAGACTGCCCTTCAACGCCCAATTTTCACAGTTATTGTCTACTTGCATTTTTCTATTTTAAAAATAATTTAGCTAGGAATGTAAAGTTCCACAGTAAAAATCTTCCTTCCTCTATACTCTGTTTAGCGATTTGAATAAGAAATTATATGGACTAGATCAGTACACTCTCCTATACATTAGGAAATGACTCAACAAATAAATTATTAAACATAAACTACGAAATGCGTACTTTGCTACAGAAAATTTGCAGAGCAGGCCTCAACATACTAAGGCCCTCACAGAACAGATATCTCTCGTCGCCCAACTCAAAGGCATCTATAAATAAACTTAAAATGACGAACACAGCAGATGACCAGAAAGTTATCAAACATCAGTCCTAAAGTGTGACTAGAAACATCCCGTAAGAAACATAGCTAACATAGGGGCGCTGCCTGGGCCCACTTGAGGTCGGGGCAGGCGCACTCTAAAATTATCATCCTGACGATTGTTCAGCGTGGCCCCTGGGAATGGTATCACTACGCGCACACACACACACCCACAGCTCGCCGGCCTGTGTTGAGGGTTGGCACCCCCAACCCTGCTACTCCACTGAAGACGCTGGGACACACAGAGGGGACGAGACCTGGCGGCGGAGCGAGACGGGTGTAATTCAGGGGGTCAGGGGGTTAAAAACCACCCCAAAAGCCTTCAGCTCTCTTATGGAAGTCACGCACACAAATTTCGGGAACCCTTCTCCAGAAACCGGAGAGATGGAGCACTACTTTCGCAATTTTGAGAGCTATTTAAAAATGATCTGGACACTCTAAAATGCATTTCTGCATAATCCTCAAAATGAAACCCCCAAAATTTCAAAACTGGGTTACTTCTCCCTTGTGTATGGGCAAGGGTACCGCAAAAGTGGTACTTTTTAACAGTGCAATACGCAGAATCCGCCTGTTAGTTGATCACAAGCGTGTCGTGACAACCCCCGAGAGGACCTCTGGCTCCTCCCCTGGCACCCCGCCAACGTCCCCTGCCCCCTATCCATCGGCTGCAGCACGCGCTCACATAAACACGAGGTGCTGCTCTTCGGAGTAGCCGGCGTCTGGTCACAAGTGGAGGTCGGCCTGGAGGTCGCCGTGGAGGTCGTGCTGCAGCTCGTGCTGCAGGTCCTGCTGGATGATGGAGCCGTCCGACATGACGGAGCCCATGTTGGAGGTGTCGTCCTGGTGGTCCTCCAGCATGTGCTGCTGCATCTCCTCGTCCTCCGTGTCCTCCCGCCACTTGTCCATGGAGCGGCGGCGCGCGTTCATGAAGAAGTTGCCGACGGTGGTGGGCTCGAGGCCGAGCTGGCGGGCGATGGTGACCTGCATCTCCTTGGAGGGCCGCTTGGTCTCCTTGAAGATGGCCTGCAGCGTGCGGCGCTGCAGGTCCGTGAAGACCAGGCGTGGCTTCTTGTGCACGTTGCAGGACTCCGAGTCGCTGTCCTGGTCGTCGCGCCGCTTGGTGGTGCGCTGCTGCGGCACCTGCGCGGCGGCCAGGCGCAGCGCGGACATGCGCTGCAGCTCGGGCTCCTGCAGCCACTTCCACATGCGGCGGAACGTCTCGCGGCCCGACTTGAGCTTGGACCAGGGCTTCGGGTTGCGGAGGAGGTCGCTCAGCGTGCCCTGCGACCGGCACAGCACCCGCTGAGCGAAGATGGCCTGCGGGATGGAGTAGCGCTTCAGCTCGGCGCTGATCCGCTGCGCCAGGTCCTTGGTGTTGATCTCCTCCATGTCGGCGGGCATCGGGGACAGCGGCGACGGCGACACGCTGCTCCGCGGGCTCACCGCCCCCGCGCCCGACGTCGGCGACGTGGACACGTGTCGGACGACCACCGGCGTGTGGTGGGTGACGACGCTCGTCGGCAGGCTCTGCACCACGCCCACGCTCTGCACCACGCTCTGCTGCGCCACGCTCACGCTCTGCATGGGCAGCAGGGTGGGCGGGGACGGAGATCCGGCCGAGACGACGACCAGCGCGTCGCCGCCGAGGTGCGGCGTGAGCGTGGCCGTCGTGACGACGCCGTTGAGGGAGAGCGCGGGCGCCGTGGAGTAGACGATGACGTTGTTCCCCTGGCCGAGGCCGGGGCTGAGGTTCGGGCTGAGGTCCGGGCACGGCGCGCAGGCCTCGTCCAGCCCCGCGTCGGCCACGTAGTCGCCGTCGTAGTCCGTCGGGGAGAGCGAGCGGCTGGGCGAGCCGAGGTGCGAGTAGGTGCTCTGCGGCGTGAGGGGCGACTCCTCGTGCGGGATCTCGATGGAGACGAGGTCGTGGCCGGGCGAGGAGGCGTACTGGTGCGGCGGCGACATGGACAGCGTGGACATCTTGTCGTAGCTGTAGGGCGAGCCCAGGCTCTGGTTGAGCCCCTGGCCCAGCCCCAGCCCGTTCTGCAGCACGGTGTAGTGCGAGTACGCGAACTTGTCGGCCGAGATGGTGGAGATGGGCGGCAGCGGCTGCAGCGGCGTGAGCGTGGCGTACGACGAGGACGTGGGGCTGTACCTCGACGGCGACAGGTTCATGGAGGTGAGCGTCTGGTACGTGGGCTCCGTGTCCAGCATCCCGCCCGAGATGGCCGAGGTGGGCGACTGAGACTCGGGGCTGAGGAACTGCGAGTCCGAGTCCTGCGAGTCATCGTGCGGCGGCACGATCACAGACAGGCACTCCTGCTTGCCGCCAACCATGTGGTGCTCCAGGTCGCCGTCGGTGGACAGGTCGTCCTCCGCGTTGGACCCGTCGTCGTCCTCGTCCTTGAGCGGCATCTCGTGCGCCCGGACCGACGGCGACATGGTGAGGGTGTGGGAGGTGTCACCCGTAGCCATCAGCCCCATGAGAGCGACCTCACCGCCCGACCATCACCTGCAACAAGCCGGGGAATGCATTAATGTCCATCTCTCGACCCGGACTCAGGCGATAGTGCAGCGAGAGTCGCAGCTTCAAAACCAACTTCTTCAAAATATTTTTGTTTTCCGCAAGGAAGACAATAGTGACGACGTGGAAGTCAACTACCAACTCAGCCTGGCCTGCCCTAGCCCTTTCCGCTGTGATGTGATGTGTTTACAAGCGGAACTCTCTAAGAAAATGCTGTCTGGCCCATTTTGGAACAGGATCTTTTCACACACCTTTTTTTTTTTCTCAGTCATTTCATAATCATTCGCACTTATTTCAACGTCGTAGTGTTGGACTACGCTCTAAGCCGTCTATCAACATTTTTGTTCGGACTAGTAACAATTTTAAACATAACTAGAATTAGTAACAGTTTTTTTAACGACGTAGAAACAATTTCAAAATCTTTGTCTGGTTTAGTAGAACAAAATTGTTACTAGTTCTAGTTATGTTTTAAATTGTTACTAACAATTTTTTAACGACGTAGAAACAATTTTAAAAGGTTGTCTGGTTTTGTAGAACAGAGTACTGGTTCTAGTTATGTTTAAAATTGTTACTAAGTCCGAACAAAAAAGTTAATAGATACATTTGGAATGTACAAAGTTTAACGTGGTTTTATGCAAAGAATGTTCAATTAGGTCGGGAGGGTAGCACGTTGTGGGAGACAAGCAGGTGGAAGGGAGGGGGAGGCGAGGGGTGGGGAGGGGAGGGAACAAGGGTTGTGAGCGCCGCGGAGGGGTGGCAGATGGGGCGGGGCAGGGGGTGGCACGGGGAGCAGAAAATCGATACCGCGCATAGGGTGAGTGAGGCAGCCTGGCATTTGCCTGAGAGACGGTGCCACTGCCGACTCAGCAACGGCCGCAACAGCAATAACAATAACTAGCCATTTAAAAAAGTAACTTTAGCAATAATTTCTGTTAGCGGTGAGAATGCAAGTGCCATAGGATTTGCTGAACATCCACTTTAAAGTGACAGCATTCAAGTTCGTCGCATACAGGAGGATGAAATAATTTTCCCGATGAATATACCAGCTATCTCCCCAAGAGCAGTTAGTTTTTCACATGTTTTAAGCTTTTGCAGCACCAAAATGTCCATTGTTGTTTCCGACTAGAGGCTCGGATGTCTTGCGTTTTTGTACCTTCATCGCTGTTGCTTTTTACACTCTCAGACTCGTATTGACTTTTTGGCAATAATGTTCGAAATTTAATCAACAATAATACTTACTTTTCCATTTCTACGTACTACTGACAAACTTGTTCGTATGTTACGAACTATTCCACGAATAGTTAGTTGTTTACTAACAAAATTGTCCATTATAACGAACAAAATCGAGGGGTCAGTCAGTCAATAATCATGTGTACAAACTTTCTGTGATTTTATTAAAAAAAACTGATATTTTACTTCGTTTTCTACAGAAACTAAAGATTACCGAAGCCATTCAGTACAGCAATGTCATAAACAGGCTAAAAACACTAAAATTTCAGCTCAATTGTTGATTTTATCCTTTGTAATTCGATGTAATCAATGTAATCATGTAATCTTGTGTACAAATTAAGGCCGACTGACTGACCCCTCGAACAAAATAGTCATTAGCTACTACTGTATAAGATAGTCAGTATTTACAGAGAAAATAGTCAATAATAGTCTGAGAGTGCGGTATTCCAGATCCTCTCTAAGGTTTTTTTTGTATCAAAATATTACATTTTTGATGCTGTTGTTTTCCATCCCTAGCTTTCCTCCATGCTCGTTGAGTCATCTCAAAACCAGCTGACGCGTCTCCTCTTTGCTCTCGGTCCTCTGCCCTGTTCAAACATCCCTTGGCCTTGTGCCCCCTGCTTGTGCTCGTGCATCCTCGTGGCTTGGCTTCCATGGCGATCCTGGTGCGACGCGGCACGGCACGGCATGGCGGGTTTACTGCGCAGACCCGCTGCACGCCTCACTACTCAGCGTAGTGTAGTGTAGCGCAGTGCAGCAGCAGCAGCCAGAGCCGGTACTGTGTGTTTATGTGCGAACAGCTGACTGCGGTATGGATCGCGAATGGAATCGATAGATCGACTAGCTCAGCTGTGACACCGACCTACCCCCTACAACTACCCCCTCTACCTCTCCAGATCCATGGACCGGGCGGGGCGAAGCGGGGCGGGGCGGGGCGAGGCGGCGCGAGGCGGGGCGCACGGGTCGAACCGGCGGGCCAACCGGAGCGGATCCGGTTCGAGATCCGTGCAGTGCCGTGTGCCATGCAAGTCAACGGGTCAGCATAGGTTAGATTCACTCTCCCTGCGCCGCCCAAGCTGGTGGCAGACTGCGTATTGTTCCAAAGTTAAATTCCTGTCCTGAAACAAGCTACTTCGCTACTTCTCACAGCGCTGCTTCCTTGCTCGAGATTAATATATCAGACTTATAAATTGGGAATGAAATGGACGAGAAATCTGATGATCAGACAATACTAATACGATGCTATGGTTCGTTCCTTTTTTTGCAATGTTTTCCTCGTGTCCCTGCTGCGTTTCCTACGACCCCTGGAAAACAAAGGACTGCGATTTAACGGTGACCGGCTGCTGGGTGTGCTCCCTCTCTAGGAAAAAAGCTTTTCAATTCCTTTTATTTTTGCTCGTTTTTTAGGTGAAATCATTTATTTCGAAGTTTCCTCTTTGCTATGAATGTTGTAAATTAATCTGCCATTCGGACAAGGCTATTTTCTAGTGGAGATTGGTCAGTAAATGGCATCCGATTTTGATCCGCTTTACCGCCGATCAAATATGCTTATCTTAATGTTGACTTTAGTCAGTCGCTTCCAATTTTTTTGAATTTGTCATAATATTTAGCAAATATGTATACTTTGTCCTTCAAACAATAAACGTAGTATAACGGACTGCTTCATTTTCTAAGTAATGCTTTCAACACTCTAACTAAATAAAATCTTATTTACACCAAGTTCCTATGACCTACTTAGTAACGCCTCAGTATGCCTTTTAAACGTAGAAAGCAACTTGCGAAAGTCAACATGAGGTTCAGAGTACGCCCTTTTAAGACTGAGCAGCCATGCCACGCCACGCCACTCCTGCCGTGGTAGCCATGGCGTCGTAACTTAACGTAACGCGTAACCAACCGAAAAAGAGCGTAACGACGGTCATCCAGTTGTTTTTTTTTGTTTTTTTTTAACGTTTGGTACAATAACCTCAACGTAACCAATCATCATAACCGTTAATAATGATTGAACAAAACAGCTTCTTAAGCGTTGACATGCACAATGCTGTGCTGTAGATCTGTAACGTAACGTTAAAAACGTGTTACGAGGAATGAACGTTCTTGGGCCCATATTGGTACCAAATAACCGAACGTTATTTGGCCATTTGAATATAAGTTACGTCGCCCTGATGGCAGCTCCCCATTCAGTATGTCGTGGCTGGAGCAGCGCAGCAGGTCCTAGCTCTGCTCTGTGCTATATCTTTGCATCTGTCACTCTTTTGACCTGGCCCCCTCTCCCACTCACCGCTACCCCACCGCCTCCTCCCCACGGTTCGGTGGGGGTAGGAGAGGGCTCGAATGACGTCATTCAAGTAGTACAAAGGAACTGCTCCCTCCAAGGGAACTCCGTCCCTTCACTCACACTGCAAAACTCAGCTCTTCGACCTAAAGGGCAAATTCTTCAAATACTTTTAATTTGTCGGAATCTGGAACACGTCGAATTGAAGAAATTTTTGTCCTTTTCGAAGGTATTGAAGTGGCGACGCAGACTGCAGTGGAAGGAATAATTAATAATGAAAACAACCTCCTATTTGATGGGTTCCGGAATTCCTTCAAAATCCCTTCGATGTGAAAATTTGAGTTTTGCAATGTCACTGTCCAGAGAAGATTGAGACTTCTGCCTGATTTGAAAATTCACCGTTGTATTCATCAGTGCTGAATGCGTGTTGAATGATGGTATGACATGACAAGGATCCTGATGGAATGGCCAAGTCAGCAAGGTTTGTCCGAGAAAATTATTGCTATCTTTGGCATCGATTAGACCCTGACGCTCGCAATAGAGAAGACGATAGCCCGCGGTTGCGGGTCGTGGCGGAGCGGGGCGGGGCGGGGCGGGGCGGGGCGGGGCGGGGCGGGGGACTGCGTACCGTGGCGTGGCGTGGCGTGGCGTGGCGTGGCGTGGCGTGGGGTGGATCGGGAAAGGCGCGATGGATTGTTGTATTACAGAACAAGGCTGCGTACAAACGGAACGGAAGGGATTTTAACCCTAGCTAGACGTTTGCTGTTCCCTGCCGACACGACAGACGAAATATAGTGATTTCGATCTGCGTTTTTTTGTTCTGCGTTAGCGATTGAAGACCGAACCCGCGACCCTTCTTCCTACGCCCCCCCGCCTCCCCCCTCGATTCTCCGTCCCTCCCCTTCCCCACCGCGACCCCTCCGCCTGCCCAGCCCCCTCCCTCGAGCCCGCACCTGAATGGCATTGTGTACTTGTGTGTGGCGGTGCGTGCGACAGACGCGGCAGTTATTAGGTGTTGAAAGGAGTCGGCTCCACGTCAAACAAGGTGTTACTGTGAGAACATTTACCCGCACGAGAAGCTGCGTTTTTTTCTTCCGCAAGTCGAGTGTGCGATCACAAACCCTGACCCTACCTTGTATCGCCAATATTGTGTGCGCTGTAGTGCCGATCCACACACCAGAAAAGACAATACCGAGGTTTCGAGGCAAACCAACTTAGAAACCAAGTGTAAAATAAAAATTAGACGTCCTGTTGAGGGCTATTTTAATGTGATCTCGAAGCTAGGAAACGCGTTTTCGAATCCGACTCCAAATGACGTTCAATAATACGTTTTCACATTTACTTTGTGGGTTGGGTTTTTCCGGAATCCGGGTTGTGATTTTTTTCGGTGTAGGTTTGACTAAATCTTCATAACGGACTAACGAACCTCGAAAGTGTTATGAACGAAACCGTTAGTATTACTAACAACTTCGTTCGTAGTCAGTAACCTATACTAGGCTAGTATTACTCACATTTGCTTACAAAAATTTTGGTACACCGGTATATAACAAATCGGGGCGTTTGTTTTACTGATCATCGGCAATCAGAGCGATCGAATCACCAGTCGGGAGGGTTTCCATTGACGATACAATGTTGAAGTCAATATGTGTTCCTCGCGAATCGAAGAGTGGCGCTTAACGTACCCGTTCCCGCAGATAGTGTGGTGGACTATGTGAAGAAAGGGTCTGCCCTTCACCGCACCCCTCCTCTCCTCTTTTTTTTTTTTTTCTTAAGA
>CABIKL010001812.1:0-14156 GCA_902196195.1 Aptinothrips rufus
ACCCTTTTTTTTTTTTTTTTTGCATTAGAATACAAAGAGTCGACGTTACATAACCTGCTTTTTGGAGTCAATTCAGGCCAAGCAAGCAGAAGTCGATGACGTGCCGAGGCCAAAATGTCATTCTAACACAAGAATTTCGAAATAAAAACCTACAATAATACATCTTGACCTGCTGCGCCCAGAATTTTTTTCGTGGGAGTGGATTTGCGGAAGGTGGATTCAACCCATAACTCTTCCTTCTCACGATGTATGTACGCCACGCCCCTGAGAAACACCACAGAGATTGGAAAGGGTAATAAAATCCTAGTGTGTCACCCACCTCAACGGTACATTTCTGTTGTACTCCCGTATGCTCTAGAAGACGCACCATCCGAATGGAAAGGAATCTCAACCTCAACGTGTCAGCTCCAGCACCGTTACACAGGTGGACTGTCAAATACTGACATCACGCCTCGGCTGCCCTTGGCCCCTGGCCCAGGGGCCTTGGCCCTCAGAGCATCGCCCAGCAGAACCTTTACGTAATCAAGCAACGACCAGACGATTCCACCTGTTCCTGTTCCTTCGAACTGCGGAGGCAGGTAACGGTAACGGTGCAACTGACTTGGTGGCGTAGGTACGAGGAAGACCTGTCTAGCTATCTGTCAGTGTCCAATGATGGTTACCTACGGGCCTCCTAAACATAGCTCGCACTAAGAAGTCGAGGTTTCTGACTGTGAGCCGAAATCCTCGGAATGATGTTGTTTACGATGAATGTACGAGCAACCGAATATCGGATGGATAAGTGAATATATATGCTAATAATAGTTATTAATTATTTTTTGACACTTTTTTTTGGACACTCGGTGATAAATATTGGATAATAGCGCATAGGGGTGAGTTACTGATAATTAGGGGCGATTATCAGATTGCCAAGAGTAATGATACTCGAATAACATCTGATCTGACTTTATTCGCTGGTTTGAGTATCCCGAACTACGTACCTTCCGGTCTAAAAAGATTCCTACAACCTACTATAAACAACGAAATATAGTACAATCAATAACAAGCGCCAACATGAAAGCAGCAGTCACAGCGAACGAAATTTCAGGTTCTGACCTATATGTTTCGATCATGGTCGAAAATGTACCAGGATGGTCAATACTTTTGATCCGTACAATTTTACACGGCGGTTATGGGAAACCGTAATTGCAGGAGCCCTGCTAGGCCTTTCTTCAAACGCTGCAGCAGCATGCACACACGTGCATTTGAAGCACCCGCTGCTTCGGTCTGAAGCATTCTTGCCGCACGCAGTGCTCATCTGCTTAAAATCAAAGCAGCGGGTGCTTCAAATTCACGTGCGTCTGTCTGTTTCAACGTTTGAAGCAGAGGTGCTTTAATCACGGTTTCCCAAAACCGTTGCGTAAAGCAAATAATCTTGCAACCATCTCCCCCGCACTTGTCGTGCAGCGGTTTTCTTTTCGGGTAGGAGTGGCAGGGCTGAAACGAGGAGAATGTTTTGTTTCTGCACGATGCCTCGAGATTCTTTGTATTTCAAAGCCCTTCTATGCAATGATTCTACAGCATGGCCCAGACTTGTCCAAAAATTTAGGTGGGCGGGATGTTGTGTGCTAGTTTGGGATCGTTGTCGACGTACAATGTTCTTCTTTAGAAGAATTGACCTATTTGTGTACCCTTCGCGCAAAGAGATTTATTTTGGACGACACACCGTGGAAGATGGCGGGAATCGCATTATTCAGGGAAAAATCGTACAGTCCTCACTGCCATGACACTTTCAAGCGTACTTTGTCCGGTATCCTGCATGTGGTGTATTTCTGGACTGACGAAAGCCATCGTTCAGACGACGAAGAATAAAAACAAGCGGGGAGAGGTTCTAGGTTGGCACACGCTGAAACTCGATACATCTCGTGTGGTGACGTGAGCGTGCGCGCGCAGGGCGTTCCGAGTGACGTACTTCACTAGCGCCCACAACGTCACTATCTTGAAATTGCAGCCCTAGCGTAGTGCGTGACGTATTCTGGTCAACCGCGCGAAGCGCCGCGTCGAGCCGCGCGGGAGAAGCGTCAATTGCTCCCCTCCCTTCCCTTTTTCATTGCGACTCGGTCTGCATCGGTCTTAGCCATACACTCGGTGCAAGCGAGAACTGACAGAGAAAGGCGCGTTTCAGGCATTCCGTGCTCATACTAAATCAGAGTGGACACGAATTGCCTCCAGCTAAAATGTTCCGGAGTGCAACGGTCATAATTTTACACAAATAAGAGTTAAATCAAACACATAAAACTTTTCTAAATGAAACTCAAGTTTGTACTACGGAAAAAAATGCAATGCAAATAAATATGAATATGAAAAAATCCAAAGCAAATTAAAACAAACAAAAACACCGAATTATTTTTGAAACATTTCTCTAAACAATTTTTTTGTTTATACCTTGATTCTTATTAACGTTAAATAATAACATATTTTTAGGAAATCTGAGGCATAAACTCAGTGACGACCGTGGGACTTCTTCAGGGATGATTGGAAAGAATTCTGATGATTAACCATAAGATCATCGCGTTATTTAAAATACCTTTATTATAATCGCGAATGCTACTTTACTTTTAGAGCCTTTCACCAAAATTACTACATTTTATGAACCTTGTCACGAAAAAGTTGCTGGTTCTCATATTCGGCAATGTACCATATTTTTAACACACATTGATAAGGCCCCTGCCCTACTGACCTCCACAGAAAATCCAATCTAGATTACTGATTCTCATGAATTCTTCCAAAGTATCGACGAGCGTTTGAGGAGCGGCGTTTCGTTGTGGAGAGCTTTATGATCCCATAACTCTCGTCAGATCGTCGGGTAAGCGTACAGAACAATGCGACCTACGATGATCTTCTTCGCGTGCTACACGCAGAGAGCAGGACCACTCATGAGACACATCTTAGACTGAGAGACCAAGCCTAAGCAGCAGCAAGAACAAAATGAATAACCGTGACCTTCCCGTTTTCAACCCGGCCTACCAGAGCACTTTCGCGTCTCACACTTAACCGCATAAATGGCCTTAAAATTACAGATTAATGTTCTGCGTCACAGTGAATCTGGTAATGTGATGAATAACATATTCGAACGGTAAAGACTCTAGCAAACAACGCGTGTTACAAATTTCACATTACAACTATTATCAATATATACTTTGCACACTGCTTATTTTCGTGCACCCAGGTGTACAGATACAGATAACAGATGGATTTCCCGCGATTACCGTGACATTGCATGAACATTACACGGACGTTACATGAAATTTCATCCGTATTATATGAATTACATAACGAGTACATAATGGTTACAAGTTTTAGTACAACCCAAGTGTACACATGATTATATAAGTGACTGACCCCTCGACCCTAGTAGTTTATAGCCACAACAGATGTGTCCACAGGAATGTGATTAATTGATGAAGGAAAGTTATCTAACTGGAATACGAAGTCCGCGGTTTGCAATCCCAAAACCACAAACTATGTAACTGACGACGTCAAGAAGAACGTATAAGAATAACGCATAAATCTTACAGCTGGTCGGTTTTTCACAACAATAACAACAGTCCGATGGAGTGTGCTAGAAGGTAGGTTTATATAGATTTTGGATGTCGCAAGTCTCAAACAGTTGTTTATTTCATCTAGTACACCCTAAGTGCTGCGGTAATCTTCGCGTCGATAATTCTTCAATAACTCGTTTGTTTGTAGTAAAATTAGTCCAAATACGAAATGGTCCAAAATTTAGAAACGAATTAGGTTAAACAAGCATAAGGAAGTGCGTCAGAACACGTTGTTAGAAATGTCCAGATGGGGCGAACTCTTATGGATGCGCAGCACTCCGTGCTTGATGACGCGAGACCAACCAACCCTGAATACGAAAATTCGACATTCAATATCAAAATCTAGAGTGCTGGGGACAGTCGCTGACCCACGAGTAGGAAGCCGCAATGGTAGTGCACCTGCCGACATACCTCAGCGAGTTGCACGCTTGCACAGTTAGTGGTCGGAGCAGCAGTCCACCAGGAGGAACTCTTGACATGCAAGTAATTTAAGTTCTAGCCATGCAGATAATTTACGGATCGTTCAACTGGGGTGGTGACGTCATGCCCTAAAGATTTGACTCAGAAGAAAAGCATTGAGATCCCCATCCGGAATGCCTAACACTTCTTCCCTAACCTTGTGCCTGTCTGACACCCCAAATATATGACAGCCGTATCAGTCATGAGTGAAATGACAAAGTTAAATCTGATACCGTTGTTGCGCGCTAGAATAATGGTCCTATTTTGGGCCAATGGTTCTATTCGAGCCAATCCCCTTTTAATTAGTTGCGGGTAACTCGCTTCTAAACGTCATGGTAATTCGGTCCTCCCAGTCCCCTTTTTACGACAAATTATTCTGTATGCTAGTCGCTCTTATGGTTGGTCAGCAAATTCTTAAGTCAGCATCACGTTGTTCTAGCCGGATAGAGTCAGACCGAGCGATATGAAACGGATGTTATTCTCTCGTACAGAGAACAAGACCTTTCTATGCACTACATCCCCTAGCCACAGAGACTTTCATAAAACCCACTGGCCACGCCTATATCGATTTAATACAGGACGTACTTCGCATTGCCTGTCGGTACCAAGTAATCGAGATTTAGCGAGCTCTGCCTGTTGCGCGTAGACACTGTGTGGCGTACTGTACATCTACCCTTCTGTCTAGTTAAAGCAGTGTATCTACGGGATTCCCGCAAGGGTATCCTGTAGATACATTGCTTTAGCTAGACAGAAGGTTAGATTCCGGCAAGGGTATCCTGAACATCCGCACAGTCAGTTCAAAGGAAGTCCGGCGCATTCAAATCTCCGGAACGTTCAGGTGTAGCCGACAAATAACAGCACTCTCCAGAAGTACAGGAACTTCCGTCGTCTAAGAAACGTCAACTGATTCCAAAGCCGTATCAAACTCTGAAGTGCTGAATTAAATGGGCTTCGTAGGGCTGATAATTGAGCCATATGGAAATAATTTAAAATCGTGTATAAAACAATGAAAATACGGGGAAATAAAGCCTCCTTTTTATCAAGCTAAACTTCAAATATAGTCCGTGGTCACTCCTTGGGTATGTCGAAGACTCGAAGATGGTGGCACTCACTTGCTATAAGGTTGCAGAGGCAGTGATGGGAAAAATTCAAGATTCCTGCGTCCCTAGTTGCGATCAGTGCACAATCGCCGGAGCGCGCGTGAGATAGACAGATTGCGAATGGAACGATGGGCGTAACCAGGATCTCCAGGACAAATCCAGGACATCCAGGACGTCCTGGCGGCACGAGGTGCTGCTACTGTGAAAGGTAATCGTCAGTCAGGGCTAAACTCAAGGTCCTGGAGCTTCCGAAACACAGCCTTGAGAGTCATAATATAACAGCGCTCATGAGAGTCATGACGATACTAACCTATCCGGCTCTATGTTAGGCCTGTACGACGCCACGCGAATCGGTTTTACAGACCCAGATCGAGTTGCTCGGGAAATAAGTTGGGGAGGGTCGAGTGATAACGATCGTCATGGGCCGC
Source organism: Aptinothrips rufus (assembly GCA_902196195.1). Taxonomy (NCBI): domain Eukaryota; kingdom Metazoa; phylum Arthropoda; class Insecta; order Thysanoptera; family Thripidae; genus Aptinothrips; species Aptinothrips rufus. The sequence continues at coordinate 5,569 of CABIKL010001812.1, forward strand.
AATAAAATCGAGACTGTTAAATCCTTTCTTTTTTCGTACCGGTTACAGTAACGACTGACAGACCAAATTCTTCGGGGTATGCTATTCACCGAGAGATTGATACCTGATGAGATTTAGAGTACCAACCAGAGTCATGCGCCTATAGCCCCGCCCTGTTCCGTGATTTTGTAGGGCCAGAGTCTTCTATAGAAACATCTACAACAAATGAAGTGGTGCGATAGTTTGGTAAGTGATACGAATGGGCTGCGATAACAATAAAATATGCAAAGCGTAGTACAAAACTTAACTTCAGGGAAGCGTAGACCGTCGTGGGGAAGCATAGGGACTACCTCCACATAAAGCATTCCTGAAGTTTAAATCAACTATACAATGGGGAATAAATAAAATATATATCTAATACTTGTACTTGTTTCTTTACGTACTTACAGCTTGCAACCAGGATAAAGATTAGGCGTGTCTTTCTGTTCTCAAAACAATTTACATTCCCTGAAATGTAAATGTATGAAATCTGAAGTTTAATTTCGATATTGACATTTCCAAGACATAATTAATTTGAAAATCATGCAGTGATTTCATGAGCAAAATTTGAAACCGATGGACTGAAATTTGAATCAATTTATGATATTTAAAGAAATAAATGGGCAGCATAAAGCTGTACGATTCCAGTCTAAGTGTAAGTGATGACCAATTAAAGGCCCATCTTTGGAGGCATGGAAATGGCGAATGCTCATTGTGCCACTTAGATGGCTGGTCTACTCAGTGCATCAAACTCAGTAAAATAACATTTGACTTAATTCCACTCAACTCTGAAGGCAAAGATCGGAACATAACAGTACCGGCAAACTAATAAGCAAAATAATACATCAGTTTGCTTGTTGGACGCTCCATCTTGGGGAAACAGCTTTCGAGGAGATTTTCGTAGAACAGAATTCGTGAGGGGAACCTCGCTCACCCGCTCACAACTTCTCACCAAAATTCCTAAAATTTGACCAGAACTTTGGATGAAAGCGGCTGGCAATATATGCAATGGCGAAAACCGAGACAGCAAATAAAGCCGATGAAACAGAGCTCAGAATTTAACTACTGCGAAAAGACGCATGCAGCACGCGGGCATGTCTAACGGAGACGCGACGTCTTCGCCAGTCTCGGCGAGTCAGCCGGTAAGATAGACGGGCCTGGACCGGCCTTCGGCTGCACGCTTACGCTTCCCCTCACCCCACCTCGTCCCGTGCGGAGCGTGGCGGGGCGTCGCGACGCTAAACTGCGTCGGAAGCAAGTCACTCCGGACGAAGGAGTCAATCAAAACTTTAATTGCCTTACATACCTGTAAATCTTGGTCATATTTTTGAATTGGCAGTGTTCTTATGACGTAGGAGACGGTGGCAATTGTAATGTATTTCAGCCTACAAAAGAACTAGAGAAGTTCTGTTCAAAAAGGTAAATGAACTAGGGTGTCGGTTCAATTTTTGTAAAATCGAATGAAAAGGTCAGGTCTTGATTTTTTTTCTTCTCACTAATTGAATGTTTTTGTTGTGACAAACATTTTGTCTGATCAAATAATCGAACTGAACGGATGAAACTGTTTTACCGGTTCATTCCGATCGACTGAAAGCAAATTTATTCAACTAAAAATTTTGTGTGTTACAACTTAAAAATTCCAATGCTGGAAATGAAATCTAATCAAATTGGAGTAGAGAATAAACAAATAACTCTTGGTGATACAAGCATATTAAGAGTCGCAACCTCTAAGTCGAAGGTAAGTCGCGGAGCGAACGGAAACGGCGTTCGTGTCTGACATCAAGTGCGCAAGGCCTTACAGTATCTATAGTTTTAAATGATATATAAAGGTCGTTGCAGGGAAGTGCGCGTGCAGTGCATGAGTAGCCTCGATGGGTTCACGTAAATCGACGGAAACAACTTGGGCACGGCCTGACTTGATGTAGCTAACATAGCCACTGCACGGCATTTTGTTTTACCTTTACTTAATGGCAAATAGAGCTCTAGTAACAAGACCAACTCGTTTAGGTATGGGCACCCACAAGTTATAAAATCAGTCATTAGATTAGTATAAAGTTCAGGTTAGATAAGGTGAGGAAGGCTTTGAATGTTTAGGTACTGTGACCGGAAGTATACCCGCTACGAAGAGCACCCGTTGGACCAACCGGAGGTTCAAGGCCAAATACGGATGGGCTGGGCCAGGATGGAGTAAGTCCTGATTCAGGACCCGCCCGGGCCGAGCCGAGCCATCAGGCATCGGCAGGCGTCCGTTCCTCTTCCGCTCGGAGTGTCAGGGGCAAGACAAGTGTGCATTACGCAGCAGTCTTGGTCGAGCTCAATTCGACATTGTAACTCAGGCCCTCCGATGGCAATCAAGCTCCAACTCTCTTAATATTGATTTTAACTGTTTTTTAGCTGGGCTCGTAGACTCAGCCTATTTGCTCTTCCTTTGCGTGAATTTGTCAGGCCTAGTCCGTCATCGCAATCCTTCAATATTCACAGCATGAGAAATTTCCTGTTATATTTGTAAAGAAAAATATCAGTTTTCATTATTAAATTTATTTTGGATGCAAATGTGATTTTACATTAAACATTACGCCGAAGACGTTTTTACAAGCAAAGAACTAAAGGCATGAAAATAGTACATAAGTTTTCTCCGGAAGACTCTGAATCGAGGCTCGAAGGGCCCAGCCAAAGGCGTCAGAAGCCTAGACAGCTACGCTAAACAGCAGGTTAAGCAAGGTAAATTAATTAGCGCGCTCAGCCTGTTACGCGAAGACACTTAAGCGGTTGAACATTTAATCTAGCATCGCCCACAAAAATCGCTACAATCAGTAGGACATCTCAGTAGTTCCCGTAACAGACCGAACTCGATTACTGCAGCAATCGACACTAAAGTCTGATTCGTAATTAAGAATTTGTTCCCGGACTTGGTCCTACAATGTGACGCTAATCGCATTCCTGCACACAGTTCGACTAGCTCTCTAGCACTCTTAGGACTGGAGCACCTGCTGACTCCATGCTGGGGACTGCAGGCTAGGCTACAGCTGGAGTAATAAAGACACGCGTACAAAGAACAGCTCGCGCCAAGCTCCCCGCCACGCCACGCCACGCCACGCCCTGCGTTGTGTCCGGGTTATTATACGGTCGCCGTCCAGGTTTCGCGTAGAGTTGCGATCCGACCCAAGTAGGCTATAATGGGGACCGTCCCTAAAACAAGTGAACCTGCTCCAAACTGCGCAATCGCAAGTCTCAGATCAGTAATCTATAACGAGAGCTCCGAAGATCTGCAACTTAGAGTATTCCTCACTTGAAAATACTTAATATTCTAATTTCCTGACGAATGAATTTGTGGATGGAGTAGGGTTAGCTGCCCAGTAGTCGACAGTCTGCAGTTCGTAGTCGATTTCCCGCGAATGGGCTGACGTTTAAATCTCGCGCCAACTTACAACGTATAGCCCAGTCTATGGCTAGCACAGTGTGCCCATCACCATGCACGTGTCGCTGTCCTACGGCGGTAGAGACCGCTCAGCCGCAGGGCCGACCTCACCTCTCAATTAATTTATTTACTGTTGCTAGATGTGCGTTGCATGTGTTTATGTCACGATTTAAGCTAAATTTTAATCAGAGGGGTAGAGAAGGGGGGTGTCGACAACTGGACCAGAAAATCATGCCTAGCCCAGTAATCGACAGCTTCCCTCCGTTTGCCGATTGCTGCCATTTGCTGTCACTGTACGACCCAGGAAAAGTTCGTTGGAGAACTGTTAACAATATTTTACCGTCCGATGCCGTCTGACACTGGCGTAGCACGTTTGTTGGCTACCTCGAGTGTCGGCTGTAATGTTGTACGGCTGAGCTCTTAGCCGCACGACATGTCAGTAGCTTCACGGATGGCGCCTCGCTAAAATAGGTCTGAAAAGGAAGTTATAACGGGCAACAGGACGGCTAATATACAGCAGAGGTCTAGGACGGTCACCACAACCCGCGAACCCCGAAAAACACCAAAAAACGCGCTAAAACGGGGAATAAAGATAGTGTCGACCACTGGACATGGTGGTGTCGACAACTGGACATGAGTGTCGACTACTAAGCAAATCGTTGTTATTGTTCATTATTTTTGTCTGGATAAACAAATACATTTATTTTAATTTTGCCTACTGCTGAAGTAAGTTTAAACCATTCCCATTAACGTCGATTTTTGCCTCAACTGTATATTGAACCTAGACCGCGTTGCAGCTCGTTCTTTAAGGCCCTGTTCTAAAACTGAACTGTCGACTACTGGGGCTTACCCTATATTAAGTAAAATTTTGTAACACTAAAAATTTTAATAAAACGAACACACTTGTTCATGCGTTATGACCGAGGGTCCAATCACTTAGTCAAGAAGTGCACACAGATTTCGCGATTTCACCGGACAGCGTCGGACTGCACTCACGTCAATTTAATGATATTGTAACTTTGATGCGTTTTTCGAACGTATTGGTTCACGCTGATATCAAAAGTGGTCTTCAAGTCCCAAATTTCGTCCAAATGATCGTGTTTTCGCCACTTTCTCGGAAAAATTTCATAAATCTGGTACACAGGATTTCATGAGTGACTGTCCCCTCGGTTATGACTGTTCGGCCGTTGGTCGTAAATAAAAAAAAAATTACACTTTCTTAATTTGGATCTATTTTAGGGCTGGCCGACTAACGTAGGCGACGCACGCCATCTTTTCATTCATCCGGAGTCTCCGGGCATGCAGCTTATACGAGCTTACTCAGCGTGGAACGAAATGAGAAAAGAAAAAGAGATGATCGACTCGATAGATGCGAATGGCTTGGCTGAGCCGGATGACTCAGCTGCTGCCTGCGAGGTAGGCATATGCTTGGCAAGTACAAGGGCAGGTCGCAATGGCTACAGCACTACACCCATACAGAAACGGGAACTGCACAATTTCTCATAACTGACAGCAATTCCTTATACCTGCTGGCACCACTTAGTTCCGTATGGACCTATCTTGCCCTAGTCTGTAGCAAACATGGCCACCTAGAGGGGACGCCGCACAGTGGTGAGATATATAACTCCTCACTGTCGGCAACGGGCAACAGGAACGGACAGGGAAACGTGCGAGTCAGATGGAGTCTTATGAAGATGTGAGTGCGGGGGAGACAGGCGGGCCGCGACCCCCCTTGCCTGGCATCTTTCTCGCTCTTTCACGAGCTCCATTAGCCTCTATCTTACTTGCACGTTCCCCAGTCCGCCCCTGATGGGCACGGGCAACTTCCAAACAGTCGCCCTGCATCAATTCAGGACGACCTGCCGATGATCAAGGGCGCGCAGGAGTCGTGTAAAGTGTAGAGCAAGGGACAGAATCATCAACTATAAGAAATCTCTCATGGCGGAGGGCGATTTCTCATATTGGCCAATACAGGCTAATCCCGTAAATCTAAACCAGACATGAAGACAGCTTGCATTGCTCACTGTAGAGTCATGAAGCCTGCGGCCTTATCAAATCGCATGATAGTGTAGGTGGGCCGGTCTGCTGCCATCATGGTAGCAGTAGCAGTGCGAAGGAGTGCATCTTGCATAACTCTTCACGGCCAGCGGCGATCGACGCGACGCCAAGCCAACGGACCTCAGCCACGCCACGCCACGCCATGCCAACGCGTGCGTCAGAGAAGAGCTTAACAACGTGTTACATTGTTGAGAAAAAACACCTGTGCGGCAGGAATTGAAAGCGAACCGCAAGGAATGCGTTTAGAGATGAAAAGGATGTAAAGATAAGCGAAGCGACCCGCTACAGCGGCGGTTCCCAACCGATTTCGATTCGCGACCCCACAATTGGTCTTCTAAATTTTCCGCGACCCCAAATTTACTTCTGATTTTGAGTATAAATGTTCACGCAACCGCAAGACTTTTTCAATCAAAACACATCATCATCTGTAATGTTTGATTAAAAAACACATATGCTCCAGAAAGTGCAATTTTTGACACGAACATGACCAACTCCTGAATTTAAGTAGAAGTTTCCCTGGAATTCATTTATTTTGTCCGCCAGGATCAAAATGATGCTGCTCGGCCCTGAGTTGACCATATCCTTCCGGCGACCCCGTTCGACCCAAAGCACATCACTGCGACCCCACATTTTTCTCTCGCGACCCCAGGTGAGGTATTTCAGAATTTTAAACGCATGATAACTACATGTAGTTAACTCTGCCTGTTCGCTGGCTCAGGAGGATCGTCTTTGTCGAAATGTTTCATACCATTGACATACGTTAATTCAAATACCCGCCGCAGCGGAATATTTACTGCATTTTTTTACGTTGCTTACTTGACCCTTTCTTCACAACATTTCTCGCAATGATAGCATGATAGTGCGCCTTGTCCGTGTGCTCGGAAACGGGCTTTTTCCTGAGAAAGTACTAAATATGACCACTTTCTGCTTCCCCTCATGTAAATTCGTGGACAGATATGATGGATTAAGACGACGCTATCGAAAAGTGAGGTTCAAAATGGAGGCAGGAAGCCGATGACACCCCCGCACCATACCGCAGGCAATCAGACATTTCCCTGTGGGTGCCGTAAGCCGGGGCAAAGGCTGCGGGCCAGGGCATCAAGCTGAGAGGAGAGGAGAGGAGAGGAGAGGAGAGGAGAGGAGAGGAGAGGAGAGGAACAAGAAGGGAGAAATGGTGAGGAGAGGGAAGGAAAGGACACTGTTATTGAAAGTGTGCTGAGATTCATAATAAAACTAGCGTTAAAGATTCGCCTTGAAGTAATGTGCTCGAAAGGCTCATTTTAAAAGTAGCAGTTTCCACATAAAAAGGGGATTGAGAAAATTATCACGCTTTGAACGCATTAATGACAACTTTCATAATTTGTAAGAAGTGACAACACGATTAAGTACAATGATGAACACAAAGTTAAAGAAGTGAATTTTCTCATCGCTGTTTTAATGCATTGTTCAACACATTATAACGTGTTTAAAAGCGTCAACACTTTTAAAATGTGTATTTTTCAGCGCACCTTCAATTACAGTGGACCGGAGAGAAAAGGAGGGAAGAGGAGGGAGAGGAGACGGGAGAAGCGGGGAGATGGAGGAGACGGGCAGCGAGGGGAGGCGAGGGGGGAATAGAGAGGGGAGGGGAGAGGAGGAGAGGAGAGAGAGAGGAGGAGAGGAGGGGGAGGGAAGGAGAGAGAGAAGAGGAGAGGGAGGGGAGGGGAGGGGAGGGGAGAACGGGGAGGTGAGGGGCGGAGGATAGTAGAGGGGAGGAGATGGGAGGTGAGGGGAGGAGAGGCGAGAGGGGAGGACAAAGTGAGGAGTGAGATATCAAGGAGTCGGCGGGAAGGGTGACGAGGGTGGAGGGAGCTAAGAGAGAATGAAACGAGAGGAAAAGCAGTGGCGGGAAAGGAAGTCCGTCCGTCAGTGGAGAGGGGTCATTGCAGGGTTGAGGGAGGGGGCTTCAAGTGGGGTGCGAGGGAGGACAGTTGTCCTACTCGTGCCCTCTCCCTTCCAGAGCACCCACTTCTTCAGAGCATTATTCCAATTTCCTTGGCGAGGCCCTTTCAAAGCTGCGCCGCGGGGCAGTTCTAGCTTTTCAGGCGAGGGACAGGGGAACCGGGGAGGGGGGCTGGGGGGCGGGGGCGGGGGGGGGGGGCTCCTAGTGCTGTCTGGACGGTATGCAAATGGTAACGTGGACGCATCTGCTCGTCAGTCCCCCATTCGGTCCCAAGATAAGAAAATTCCCGAAGACAAGAGTGGACATGATTTCAAGAATAGGATATCTTGCCCGAAATGATCTGCATGACGAATCGCAAACGCACGGAGAGCATGTCTTGTACGAGGTGAATGCGGTCAGCTCGGAAGTGCGCAGGAGAGTGCACAATGCAGAACTGCGTAACGTGGATAATCTTGAACTTGAAATAGAAATCCTTTGATTATTCGGAGGGTTGCGGAACCCATCAATGGTTTCTTCCCTCCGAATAGTTGAAATGGCGGCAGTTTTTCGGTTCAATGCCTTTGCATGCTCCTTCAAGGGTTCCTTCGATTTGCAAATTTGAGCTTTGCGATGCTGGCAGAACACTACTGCTTGACTACTGCCGGATGTACTCGAAAACACTCACTCACAGAGTAGAGGGCAGGGATTGACAAGTCTCTACTTCAGAAAAAAATTACAATAAGTAGACCTATGAAAGTTAGTGAAAATTGACACCATCAGGACAAGGCCTTATATACAGGGTGGCTGGCCAGCGCCGTGAAATCTTGAAGTTAGATTAGCCCGGTGACAGCAGGCGAGCGAGTGAGCGGGCGGGTGGGCGCGGGCGGGCGCGGGTGGACGTGGCGGGCTAGTATAACCAAAAGATTTCACGGCGCTGGCCAGACACCCTGGACAATACCCTATAGAAGTTCAAATCCAAGTTGCGTGGCTGACAATTCCCGAGTATACTGAGGACGAAATCTATAGAGTTAGTAAAAATAGCTGATTCAGTCTTTGACCAGAAATCTGTCCTCTCTCAATCCATGAGAGTAGGGCTACTGGAGTCGGCACTGGCCCTCTTAAGGCTGCCTAAAATCCGAATATTTTACCAGTTTTCTCCCCAGCCTAAGCATT
>CABIKL010001813.1:0-14155 GCA_902196195.1 Aptinothrips rufus
AAAAAAAAAAAAAAAAAAAAAGTTTGAAAAAATTAGTGAATTGATGTATAGTGACATTATTTCAGTACCCTATTTTCATAATGTAATGAACAAAAGTGATATACATGTGAAGCATTTCACATACCAGTTGTGAGTGCCTCGAACCGATGGATAAAAGACCGCCGCCTGGAATCAGACAGCGAAGAACTCGCAGCGGACCACAGCGGACTACGCCGTATTGGAGCTGTGCGCGAGGAGGAGGGGTTGAGTGGAGTGGAAAGCTGTCAACAATTCCAAGAAGAAATACCTGCTGAAGTAGCAAAACATAACACTCGACCATGCCGTGGAGACACAACAAGCAGGGGCGCAAGGCTGCTGGGGACGCGTGTCGCGTCCTGGCCAGTTGTTGAGGGCAAACTGTTGGTTCCCTTGTCGTGGTCGTGGCTCTCCCGTCCGTCCACGACGCGGAGTTGGGGAAGGGGGGGGGGGGGGGGGCTTCCCCGGCCCGGGAGGACAGAAAGGGAGAGGAGAGAGAGTAAGGGAGAGAAATATACTTTTTGGCTTTTTGAGAGATTAGGTTTTTCGTGTTCTGCTTCTTTCTTTCTCTTTTGGACATGTTCTCATCGGCTGTCGCCTTCCTATTCCTTTTGGTTGCACTAGCTGTGGGTTTTTCTCTTCAGTTTTCATTTTCCTATTTGAGTCGAGCCTGGTCGAGCACTCTTGGAAAATAGGGGGTGCTGTGGAATGAAATTCCGCCTTGGATAAGTGGAATGAAATGGAATCGAGCAGGAGATTCGCCTCTATCTGCCCAATCGTCCTTGTGAGGCACCGTGGTGCAAGGTCTGCCTCGACACCTGCCATGAACAATCAAATTTCATTCTTCACCATGCGCCCCTTTATTTCAATGGAGCACTGCAATAATGTTACGAACGTCCTGCCAACAGTCAAATAAATCAAATTCCATCAGGCATTGTAATCATTTAAATACTTCAAAATTTAAAATTTTGCAGTTATATGATTAAAATGATTCTGAATTGAAGAAAGGGTGACAATTTAGACGGAAGACTGGAATCATGGAATACTGCTGCTGCTGCATACACTGTGAGGTCCAAATGAAATATGAAATATTTAATTATGTCAACTAACATTTCAAAGTGATCCAGAGTATCTGCAATAAATTTAGTGGAATGGAAAGCTAAATTTGATTTCTATTGATAGTTCACTTTTTTTTTATTACTGTTTATAAAAGACATCAGTCAAAGAAAAACATTGAAATTTCTGTAAAATTCTAACTACAAGTCCAATATTGAGTAATATTTAATTATTTGATCATAAGATGAAAAAAGAGGTTCTTTTCATAAACTCAGTTACTTTATTTTACCACAACGTACATTACAGCACTTTGGGAGATGTTTTCAACATTGCAAGGTTATTTTCTGCAGTTCTGAGGTGTGGGTCAAGATGGAGTGCGTCTTTGTACTTAGCCTCAGCTAATCCATACTTCTTCCATCGATGATACAACACACCCATGTTGGAGTGATAGAGAGCATTAGTTGGTGCAAGCTTCACAGCCTCTTGAAAATGTTTCTCAGCATCTGAGAAGAGGCTCATTTTACCAAGGGTGTTAGCAAGATTGAAATGTAGCCCAGGATCATTTGGCAGGATTGACAATGCCTCCTGAGCCACTTTCCTAGCCTCAATAAGATTTCCTAAAATGTGAAACAGTCAAATGAAATATAAAAATTCAGGCCAAAAGATGCACAGCAAAACCAGGAGATTAGTATGTAAACTTACCAGTACTCTCCAACAAAATAACCAAGTTGTTCCATGCAATAGAGAATGCTGGTCGCAGTTTAACTGCCTTATGGAAAGTGTTGTATGCCTCGTCATGCATCTTCAGATCCAGGTAGAGATTACCTAAGTTGTACAAACATTCAGGATAGTAGGAACGGTGAGTCAATGCTGTGGCATAGCTCACTTCAGCTTCTTTGTAGCGCCTCATTCCTGCCAGCACAATACCCAAATTCATCCAGGCAGCTGCAAAATCTGATCTTATTTTGAGAGCTTCTCTGAGCAGTGACTCGGCTTCCACAAGTTTTCCTTCGTCTCTCAAAATATTAGCCATGTTGTTCATTGCCTGGTCGTATTGTGGATGTAATTTCAATGCGTTGTTGTATTCTCTGAGAGCTAATTCTCTGTCTCCCACATCTCCAGCATTTTTGGCAACATTGTAGTGAACTTTAGCATTTAAGGGACATATGGCTAATGCAGATCTGAACAAACTTTTTTCATTGAGCCATTCACCACTCCGAATACTGCTCCGTATAAAAAACAGGAGCAACAGGCAGAAGAATAGATTCACCAGCACCTGTAACCAGATTGGGGAAGGATTCAAACGGTAAGGTAGTAGCTAAAGTAAAGATAAATTTTATTGACAGGAAACTAACTTACCTGGCTGTGTTCAGGTTTTTGCTTTATTAAGATACTAAGTCCTAATACTACAAGCATACAAAGTCCTAAAGATGGGAGGTAAAGAACTCGTTCGGCCAAAACAAAACCAACACGGAAAAATAAATTAGATGCAGGCAGGAAAGGAATAAGTGTGACTCCCATGGCCATGTTTATGATCCTAAATTGACATACAAAATGTTAAAATAATAATTAAAAATTTAAACACATATGGGCAAAATTAAACTTAAAAATCTTAATAAGGGTGATTTCCTAGGGTCATAAACATACCTTCCAGTATTTTTTGAGGCACACACAATACCTCTCCATGACAAGCAAATCAAGCTGGCCCACAATGTTAGAACTGCTGAAAGTCTCAGATCAAACATATTGGAGATTAGAGGAACACAACCCATGGACCAATCGAAACATAGCCACTCTGGACATAGGAGGAGCCAAGCGTTGAGTGAATACACATAGTTGTAGTTCCACATCTGCATATCAAAAAATAAGAATATTTTGAGGGTAAAGCTTCAACAACTTTGTGCAGCACTAATGGGGAAAATGTGAAAAAATAAAATTGTTACCCGAATCCAAAAGCTTTCTTGAAATGATGCAGGGTTGTCAACAGGTTGGAAGATAGGAGGTTTAGAGCCCATCACACGCCACCGGGAGAATAACAGGAGTATGCCTGTCAAAATTAGTGCTGAAGTGCGGAAGATAAGTGCTCTTTTTGGTAGAAAATCATTCTTGTTTCGCTTGGTACACAAATCTTTTGAGAATTCCAGAAATGTGACCATTAGAGATAATGAGTCTTTTTGTCCTAATCTTTTACGACGCCAACTAATGATTGTTTTTAAAACCATAAGAGGAAAATTAAAGACATTCACTTTATGAAACACAATCAAATCATACATAAAGCATATTCCCTGGAAGTAAAATAACAAGCAAAATTAATTAAGGTGAAAGAAGAAGAAGAGCAAGTTTAAAATACCAGTAATTCAAAAGTAAAGAACATACAAGTATAGTGATGCCTTGCTCTTTGCTGAAAAGGGCAAGAAAACAGAAAAACAAAGAGACAAGAAGGTAGATTGAACTTCTTAAACTGGTTGGTGCTGAGGGTGCCTCAACAGCCTTCACATATGAGAGTAATGACAAAAAGCTGAAAAGGGCACAGAGTAAATCAGCCCTTCCAACAACACCTGCTACCTGAAATATAAAGAATTTGTAGGTTGGATGGTAACAAAAGCAAAATAATGTGAAAGAAAAGTATAAAAGTTAAATAAATACTTTACTTACAGCTTCAGTGTGTATTGGATGCACAGCAAAGAGAAGAGATGTCAGCAGTGACATGCGAGGAGCGTGTCCGCCATACAACTTGTTTGCCACTGGAACTACCAATGCTGACACAATACCATGTAGGAGAATATTAATAAGATGAAACCCAAATGGATACATGCCACCAGCTATCCATACATTCCATCTAAATCATTCAGCATTTCGTTAGGAGCTTATTAAATGATTAGCAAATTCATATTTAAGTTTGGAATACTACTATTACCTGAATGTAAGCACAGTTATAGGACGGTAAGATTTGTGGCTTCTGTTGTGTATCAAAGGTGTTCCCCAAAAATCATTGAATAAAATGCTTGATATAGGAGACTCAGGCTGTACATCCCGGTTGTTCAACACGGCTTCAGAATCATCAAAAACAAATGTGCCATTCACTGAGTTCAAAAACACTAAAACACCAACCAGGAACGAAATTAAAGCAGAAAGCTTCAGAGGATATGCTGTAACATAACGTCTATCACTGTTTTAAAGCTATTTAACAACGGCAAATCGACAAAAGGATACGAAGTGGCAACAGAGAAAACGAAGGCTTACCATTGAGTGGAATCATTGAGTCAGACTCCATGAATTTACTGCCAGGAGTAACAATAGTCATACTTAAATCAGCAAGAAGCAATTAGCATGTCGAAGAGTGTTGAAAGTAATTACTTGCGGATCATAATGCACAGTTAGTTTTTAAAACTCACAGCACATTCCCAAAAATGGCAGCACAAGTAGGGAATTTGACATGACAAAATTAAAATATTAAGAAATCAAACAATATTCTCCGATTGAGGTGAGTACTTGTATATTGTATGAAGTTAACCTACGCAAAAATAAGACAGGAAAGTCAACACTATGAATGAAATTATGCATGAAATACGCTCTAGTAAGAAAATGATGTCGAATAACTACCTTTGATTTCGTTTCCATGAATGGGTTATGAAGATCCAATACAGAATATTTCATTTTTCTGGTTCTTGCATCTGTCTTGACCAGTCTTGACCCCTTTGTTGACGTCGCCGGCACCGGCCGCAATTTTTCACCGCGGTTCACGCGTGTCGCGGGTCCTTATCCAGATACATCAAACTGAGGTTTTCATACAGTTTCTTAACTGCGAATAGCCGATGATGCTTGATGTGGATTTATGAATGTGTACCGTACTGAATGTCAATATTAGCGTCTGTCACGACAGCTGCTGTCATGAAAAAGATTTGTAACAAGATTCGTTCATTGTCTAGTGTTGCTCCTCTTTGTATTCTTTGCAGCGATTGGTTGTGTGTTTAGCAGATTTGAATCTAAACCGAAAGTCATATCTAAGTTTCATAGGTTAAAATTTTATTCATGACATTGTACTGTTTCATTAGAACCGAAATCGTGACTTCCTATGAAATAGGTATTTACATGACACATTCTGGTTTGATATTCTCTGGAGCACCTAATTTCGAATATAAATATGAGGGTGAGTAATGTGTCAGTTCTTGTATACGGTATCAGTATCAGTTTTAAATTAAACACTATTCTATTATGTTTTTTATACATACAAACATATCATGTTTGTGTCTTTTCAATTTTCAGCGGGCAAAGTTAGCACCAGGATCTGCCCCTCCAGGGTCATTGCCAACAGCAAGTAGTCAAGCAATCCCACGCTGTTTTGTTTGTGATGAGCTAATCAAATCGCATCGGCTCAGTACTTCTCTCCTTGCGGGTCGTACCCAGTATACTCATTCTCCGCTCCCCACTAAGATAGGCGGATACATTGGAGATGAGTTTGTAGTTGTTGTTACTCCTCAGGATGCTTTATGCAAGCATTGTATGGCTCTGATCAATACTATGGATCGCTTAGAGCTTGAACTGCGTCAACATAGATACACTCTAACTCAACATCTGAAAATAAAGTACAAACTAGGTAAGTCCCAGATACACATCAATCAGAAATATTTGCAGCAGTGAAAATTCACTCAACATGTTTTGATCTCTTTTTTTCCAGACAAATTTGCATCAAAACAAATGAAGCAGCATGAGGTATGTGTATCTACAGATGTTTTTTATACAATATTATTTTCTAAAAGTTGCTATTAGTTGTAATCTGAACCACATGGTAACAACCTTAATTCTTGGTTTTGTTTGTAGACAGAAGAAGATGGTGAAGATCTTGAGGAGCCAGAGATTATAGATGTTTCGGATGAAGAATGGACCCCTAGCAAGAAACAACGCATAGATTCTGTCAAACACCATCGGTGTACTATCTGTAATGCTAGTTACACCAATTTGAGTCTCTTTATGGCTCATCTTAGTCGGCACAAGCAAGTAGATGAAGCCAAATCAACTGCAGCGGCTGTACCAGTTTTGACAAAGTCATTACTCAAGAATAGCACCAGTGAAAATTTAGTTCAAAATATTACATTTAAATGTGGTTGTTGTTCACAATCATTTCCGAGCAAAGAAAGTTTAGCTGTACACATGCACTTGCACACTCGACCTCAACCCAAGTCAAAGATTTTAAGTATTCCAGCTACTGTATTAAGCAAGCCAATTATTCATACTAATTCATCTGTTAACTGTCCAGCCCCAGAAACATGTGTGCAAGCATCTTCTTTGTTTGATGATATAGAACAACTTTCTCAGACAGATGTTTCTCCATCATCTGGAGTTTGTTTAGAAGAACAGAAGGGTAGAGTCTGTTTACTAGCTCTGCTCAATAATGGCGTGTGCTCTGATATTACACATCGTGCTCAAGAAGAATATCAAGTGCCCTCAGGGAATAATATTGTTAGCTCTATTTCAAAAGTGAGAAATCCAGGTGAACAGCATACCATTTCAATTACAGTCTCGATACCCAATGAAGCAAGCAATGGAAGCAAGTTGACCGAACAGCAACTGTCCTTCTCAACTGTGTCTGGAAATCCAAACTCCTCTAACATGACTTATCCTTTCAGCCTTCCTGTGACAGAAAACTTTACAATTAATTCTACCCCTTCCCAACCACAGGAAAAATCAAAAACGCAGGAAGAAAATGGATCTGGAAGTTCACACCAAAACTTTAGTATTTCACATAACTCTACCCTTGATAGTGGTAGTTTGGATATGCCTGACCTGTTGGATAACTCCTTTCAACATGTTCAAGAAGTGAGCACAGAGCCTATACAGATGTGCTCTAATCCATCTGTTTGTGGAGACAGCGATGAAAAAGAAGCCATATGTGGTTGGAATACCAGTTTAATACCATCAAATAGAAGTGTACAGGATATGCCCAGTCTATTGGATGAAGACTTGATCCAAAGTGGAGAACAAAGCCCAGAACATTTTTTACAAGCATCTAAGGTTCACCAGTTAAAAGGAGATGAGGCTTTAATTAGTAATCAATCAGTGTGTGAAAGTAATTCAAGTGATAGTAAAGATAACGAAAAGACAAACACTCTGATGCAAGCCAAAGTTACCTCACTGGTAGAAAATGATAAGTATGTCCCAGATTGCACAGAAAATATTGCTATTGTTAGTGTCACTAGTGTGCAGATGAACAGGAACAGTTTTGAAACTGAGGCTGTTGCTGCAGATTGGTTCTACTCACCTCATAGCAAAGACAGTCCTATGGATGCGGACCCGGAAGAAAGCAAAGACGTTAAATCACCGCTTCAGGAATCGTGGCTTTCAGAAGACAATGACCTGCCAGTTTCAGAAAAAAATGTACTAAGTGGAACTTTCAACTCAAGTGAGCTTTCTACATCCAGTGATTCTTGTATTGCATTAGGAAAGACCACTGGTGAAGGAATGAAACCAACAGAGGAACAAGAAACAAGAAGCAAACTTTCCTCATTGAGGTAGAGAAATGACATGTAAAATGCGATATGTTTTCCACAATTTGTATTTTTAAACCTTTGATTTTTTCCAAGAAATGTTGAAAGTTCTAAAATTCTGTTGAATAGGTGACTCATAAAAACAATTGGCTTCCTTATAAGACATTGAATGTTCTTGCCTTTGCTTTTGATATTTAGTTCTAAACCTATTTCCAATTCTTTGTGTTATTACCTTATATTGTAAGATTAATAATAGCCCTTATTTTTCTCTTTTTTTTCTTGTGTTTCAATACCTTTTTATTGAGTATGAAATTTATTTTGTTTTTGTTGTAGTCAGTGCTCTTTTATTCATTCAATACTGTTTGTCGTTGCGTCATGACAATTTCATTTAACAGTTTTTGCATTGAATTAATAAAGAGCTACAACAAATCAACTTATTCATAATATGATTTTTGCAGTTACCAAGTATATTGAAGTACTTGTATTGTTGC
The DNA here is from genome assembly GCA_902196195.1 of Aptinothrips rufus. Classification (NCBI taxonomy): domain Eukaryota; kingdom Metazoa; phylum Arthropoda; class Insecta; order Thysanoptera; family Thripidae; genus Aptinothrips; species Aptinothrips rufus. The sequence goes on from CABIKL010001813.1 coordinate 8,048, forward strand.
TTATTCTTTTTGATAGTATTTGTTTTGTATGATTATGTCAATTGTTTGTATTATGTATGTGCCTATAAAATGGACTCTATATATTGCTCTTTGCATCTGAATTTGCTATCTTACGTTGTTAGAATTCAAGGCTCAAATATCCTGCTGTCCTGAGTCAGGAATAAAAAGTCTTGAACTTTCAAAGATAATATTATTGTGCAATAGCTTTCTAGTCAATTAACACTGCATAGTCAACAAAAAGTGTAGTTAATATTTATTAACTTATTTGTTATGGAGGATGTACCTGTATTCTCAGGTAGATGTACCTTTACAGCATAGTACAAATGGTGAGTTGTGATGATGAAATTGTAAGGCATTCTGATTTGCTATTAGTCACATCGTTTGTTTTAACTCAGTGCAATGAGAGCTGTGAGACTGAAAGCAATTAAAGATGCTCTGGATTTTCACATACCGTCTTTCTTTTCATCTTCATGAAGTATTCTCCCTCTGATCATCGTTCTTTATAAGAATAAGTTTTTAGGCTGGAGGAGAACGAAATGTTCAAAGAAAAGTGCTTTAGATACTTGGGTCTGTTATAGACTGACTACACAATACCAAGTTGCACTCTACAAGCACTGAATGGAGAGTTGAGGAAAGAACTATTTTACACTTGTACTGAAGTTATTCATTGCATCTTTACTTTGATATTACAGGACAGCAACTCTGCTACTATACAGAGTTGTTCGCAAAGCAAATACACAAATTTACAAACATGTTTTTACAGCCATTTTACAATAAGAAAGTTCTCAGGAACCATTTCATTTGACTAGCCTCAGTTTCGAGACAGTAACAAGATAAATCATGCACAAAATCATTTTTTATTGCATTCATAACAAGACCATGAGCCCTTGGGACATATTTGTTTCATGCCTAAAAATTTAAAGTAATGCCCGACTTATTGATAATAATTTTAGGATAACATTTACTTCCGCTTGATGAAGCGAACAGTAGGACCGAACAGGCATGCAAGAAAATTAGAAATTACAATTTGTTTTCTTGTCACATCACTTTACCAGAATTTGAGAAAACAAGGGTACTATTGAGAGACCAGAATCACTAATATAACTCCTACACTATATTCCCCCTTACCAAATACTATGTAGAGTTGATTCATTCTCTGCAACATCTGCTAGAGTGACTGTTGCAACTGCTTGATATGAATCATCCATCACAATCTCAACTACTCTTGTTTGCAAATTTTGATCAGTCATAAAAATATGTCCATTGCTAACAGAAGGTGCCTGATATGAATCTAGAACTGGTGTGCTATCTATCTGATTTACTGCTATATCATTACGCTTGAATTTTTTGAGCTTTGTTTGAACATTACTACTGACTTCTTCAGGAACAAGAAGGACAGAATCATTTGGAGAAATCTTCTGATCAAAAGAATCTTTAATACCATGAACCTGCAAAAAAAAGTTAAACTTAGATACTAAATTTTTACAGAATTGTTCTGATTCCTATCCCTATTTGAAACTGTACGTTTTGGTTGGACATTGTCCCACAGCAAAAAGGTATGGTAAAAGCAAACTTTTGATACGCACCTTGGCTAAATGTGATGCATATTTATGTCGTGCAGTAAATCCTCTTTTGCACTCATCACAGTTGAAAGGATAAACACCAGTGTGTAAAATGATATGTCTCTTCAAAGTGCCACCGACAGGGAATGATAATGGGCAATGTGGACACTTGTATGGCCTTTCTCCTGTATGCTTACGTTTGTGAACAGCAAGTAGAGAGGAATGCCTGCAAAATTTATCATTCATGTTTTCTTAGCTTGATAAGAGAGGAAAGGGAACTCAAAAACAGACTGAACTTACCTGAAGAAGCGTCCACAAAAATTACATTTATATGGATAAGGCGTTTCATGCCACTTTCTATGTATCCAGTATGTACTTTGGAAAGAAAACTTTTGTCCACAAATATCACAAATATATCTTTCTTCCTTAGTGTGGCAACTGCGATGCTCCTCCAACATCATTCGAGACATGAATCTGAAAACATTCCAAACAGTAAGATATCCTTTTCATGTGCTTTGCCACAGAGAGACATTTAATCTAGTGCTGTTACAGTATTTCTTTTATGATGGTGGGAGAAGCAATAGCATAAAAAATGAGTAAAAGAGGTAGATTATACATACCCTCTACCACAAAAATCACAGCAAAATTTAAATTGTCCTGTATGAGATGCACTATGATGTCTTAATCCTGTCTTTGTCTTGAATACCCGTTCACACACTTGACACTCATGATGATTGGATTCTTGCATATGACGGAGTTCATGATTTCTTAGAGTTTTGGGTTTTTCTATGTGTTTACCACAAAAGCGGCACTGACCTGCTTTATCATGTTCCCATTTAACATGGTCATCAAGATCATCTTCAGACATATACCTCTTAACACAGATTTTGCACTGGAATTTATATATTTCCGAATGTGATTCTTCATGAATGCTACAAGACCTTTTGGTAGAGAACTTCTCTCCACAAAAGCGGCATGAAAAGTTATTCTTCTCTACAGGATGTTTTTCAGCTAAATGTTGCCTTAAGTGAACAGAATCATCAAATGCCTCCATACAAATTGAGCACTCAACAGGACCAACACTTTTGTGGTGCATGTTCAGATGACTGAGCAGTCGTTGTGTTGATGAAAACACCCTATTGCAGATGGAGCACTTATGAACCACAGTTCCTTGATGTATTTTTTGATGTCTCTTCATTACTAATTCAATTGATGTTTGGAAACTACAATATTCACATGAGAGAGCATCTTTGTCCGAAGAATAGTTTGTATCCGGTTTGCTTTTAGCCAGACCGGGTTCTGGCTTCATCTCACAAAAATTTTGGTCAAATATCTGAGTTTTACTTGAATTGCTAGATTCGCCTTCCATAAGGGGAGACTGCATTTGAGGAGACGACAGACCATCATTTAGGACAAAGGGAAGTAAATGGATTTGACCACTCTCCGGATCAATGGTGGCATTATGCAGTACCATACCCTGAAACAAGATCATTGTTGTTGTAATAATGTTGCGAAAATATGCTTCAAAACACACTGGTAAAAGAAATGAACTATTCACCACATTTTTTCACAAAACAACTGGATTAGAATAGGAATCACCTGTGAATCACAATCTGGAAGAATGCCTTCAGAATTGCTGATGTAAATGAATGTTTGCTGTGAAGAACCAAATATATTATTGAGTGATTCCTGACTACTGTCTTGGTTCATAAAATTTCCAAGAACTGTCCCATTATTGTCAGTGAAATCTTGTTGAATAGTCACGGTCGAAAGCTGGGGTGATGAGACATCATTTCCTATCCCAGCAGGATGTATTGAATGGACAGCCACTGAATTTGAGTCATTATTTGTCCTGTTAAGTGAAAATATAGAGCTAATCTTAGAATCAGGATCACTTTGAACTATTAATGCTTCATCGTTCTCACTGAGTGTTCCTTTGGTTAGGCTTATCAATTTTGTTGATATTCCAGACACTTCATTGCTCAGGGTAATGTTTGAAACTTCACAAAATGATGAAATTTTGTCTGAAGATGGAGCTTCTAAATTTGCCTCCAAAGAATTCAAACTGCACTGAAGGTCAGTTCTCTCATCTTCTTTCGGACAGATAGCCTTTAAGATATCTGACTGGTCAGAATTAGAGGAGTTGGTTGTTTCAGCATGAAGCTTTTCAAATAGATCTTCTAAATCATCATCAATAGAGCAATCACCGGCAACAGATACAGCAGCACTTTTCAAAACATCTTCATGTGCATCTGAAATATCCATGTGATCTTCATTTTGACGTTCATCATGCATTTTCATGTGCTCAGAGAATAACATTTTGTTCAAAAATGTCAGTCCACAATTAGGACAGGGATGAAATTCTATACTGCTCCCACAATCACCAATCCGCTTAGTCACGTTCTTGCCTGTCATAATGCCATCCCTATCTCCAGTCTCAGACTCAGCTTGCTCAGCTTCATACTGATCCTTGTCATCTTGTGTGGATATAGCAATATTGCAGTCTGACAGTATATTAGGATCGGAAGCTGATTGGTATGAACACTTCAAACATTCTTTTTGTTTTGTATGATAGCCAATATGAACAGTCAAAGCTGTTCTGACATTGAACAAAGCTGGACATAATGAACATCTAAATACACAATTACCATGTGTCGACACGTGTTCACTTACATTCTCTTTATCAGAGCTAGTAAAACCACAAATCCCACATTTTTCATAATCGATTATATGTATTGCCATATGTCTTGTGAACTCATTTTCTGAATCAAAACATGACGAACAACTGGAACAAGTTCCTGAGAAAGTATGAATTCCGATGAGTTGGTAATTTTCACGGCTAGATTCTAGAAGCTGAGCGCCGCACTGCGTACATTGGCTGACAGGCTTCAAGCAAAGGGAGGAATGAGTTTGAAATGCGTTAGCATCTGATGTAGAAAAGATACAATTTGAACAATTTAAAATTTTTGCATTATTTTTGCTTTGATTTGAAACCAGAAGACTAACTTGTGGTGGTTTCTTCCCATAAACTTGATGCTCTGGCTTGACAAGAGAGTTTTTAGCTAAGCTATGATCCAAAATCTGAAAAGAGAAACAAAGCTTGTGGTAAAACATTTTTCAGGCATAATTTAATGGTTTCAGTGATTGTTGCAAACGCATTGATGATAAGACGATACCTGATAGGTCTCTGATGCTAATTCTGACTGGTCTATTTTGGCACATATTTCTGAAAAGAGGATGAAATCAAAAACAGATGCAAATTAAGACTTAAAAAAAAAGAATAGTGACACGGGAATACTAAACCTGACAATACCTTTATGATTTAGCTGATACTTTGCAGAAATATACCCCATCAGCGTTTTCTTCACAGTACGAGCGTCTGTTTCCAGCTTATCAAGATGACTTAAGAGGGATGCACAACGAGCACATATCGTATCTGACACTCCTACAACGACCATGAAACTCTCACCAATCAGCTGTCCAATTTTGGCGGGGAGGCCTACATTTGAATATGGTGTCCGTCCCAACACTATCTGGACTCCATTATTCCTCACAGGCTCGTCACATGTGAAGCATAGACAATTCTGCACGTAATGTGCTCCAAGTGCTCCAGCATTCTACAAACAGAAACAGAAACCAGCGCTAAGATTAATAATATTGTAATCTTGAAAAGAGATGAAGTTGCAAATATCAATGGCAAACAAGTATTATCTTCAGTAAAAAGCTAATACAAAATACAAAAAAATAGTAGATACATAAAAGAGAATTGATAAAACATGAAGAAGTAGATATTACAGAATGTAAATAAGAAAAGCCAGTACCATGTCTAGCAAAGATTTGACTTTTTTTTAACGAAATAAAGAATGTTTTCTTCCAACACGAAATCTTTTTCTACGTTTCAATACGAAACTGTCTCTTGTAAGCACTGCAGAATTCCGAACGCAAATGTCAAAACATCTACAAACCTTTCTGCTCATTTTCACACTTCGCTTCTTTGGCATGGTTACTTCGGATAATGACGAGAGGGCATTCAACGTTTTGAACTCTGTTATGTGTAGTGACGTACAAGCAGTGAATAATAGAGGTTTTCCGCACGCGTTTTATGAAATAACTCTGTTTTTGCCAAAATAATAAGACTTAACCTCAAACACTGAGCGCAGGGAGACCGCCCCACAATAAGACACGGACTCTAAAAGAAACGCTCTGATCTCTGATTGGCTGATTTCGTGTAGTGCAAGTACGAGTACGCTGTCGGAATCGCCTGTAGTGCGAGTGCGCTGTCGGAATCGTCGCGGACTCGGCGACGGCGACTAGCGGACTAACAATAATTGTTTTTACTCTTTTACCAGAGATAATTGCTATGATATCTCTGCTTTTACTGTACTTGCCCTTCCCACCTTTTTAATTTAAAGCCATAAATTTCGGCCGGCAAACACAGAAAACATTCTGCAGAACATCAGTTCCTACAATGAGGTATTTTACTGAGAAGAGGAACAGCAAGATGGCAGCGGCGCAACTAAACAAAACCTCATTTGTTTTGCCGTTC